>WNWK01032875.1:0-21576 GCA_009830355.1 Cherax destructor
GCCCCGGTTAAATTTTTAACTTGTCGGTTCTCAAATTCATCTACATCCTGTCTGACACAGCAACATCTTGGGATTTTAAATACAAACGAATTCTTCACACTTGCCCAACCTTTGGACGAAGACCTTCTTCGATAGTGGATGGTACCACATGCCCCGTCTCCTGCCTTCACCCCCCTGCTACAGTATAAAGGCACTTCTACGGCTCTATGCTGTATTTTCTACAAGATTGATGGACTGAACACATCGACTCAGGCTGAGGGACTGTTTCCCCAAACTCCTCCTCTCCTTACCCTTTTGCTTTGTATTTGACTGATGAAGCCACTGTGGGGGAAACGTTTCCTAATAAAGATACCCAAGTGTTGCATACGTGTCTAATTTATAAGAAAAAATAAAAAGGGGGGGTGAACAAATAATAAGTGAATGAAGAAATGGGATGGAAAATAACAGAAATAAGGAATAATGTGTTTGAGCAACATGAGAGAGAGAGGGGAAAAATAAACAAATAAATCAAATGAAGCGAGTTTGAGGTAGTTAAAGTGTCAATACCGCATAAACTAAATAAACAGTGAGACAGTAACGAGTGCAAAAATCAACAAAAACAAGAGGAAGAACAACAACACGACAATAGAAAACTTGGCAATAAAGACATTACAACACTGAAGACTCAGAGTGGTTGTACCCCGGCAGTTTCACTTATTTAAGATGAAAGACAACATTACCAACTCGTTTCGCCCTCGGGTCTTCAAAGCCAGTACACAAAGGACACACACGGTTTTAAAAATAGATTGTGAGGTGTAGGAGGAAAGATCTTCAGCAGTACAGTGTCTTATGGCCTACTGGTACGTAACTCATTATTAAATGATAATAATCGTAGAAAGTAGTAGTAAAAAAGCAATAGTAGTAGTTTTAGTAGTGGTAGTTGTTGTGTAATATTGGGGTAATAGCGATAGAAAAGCAGCAGCAACAGTAGTAGTAGGAGTAGTAGTATAGTATTAATAGTGGGGTAGTAGTAGAAAAGGTAGTGATTGGGGGTGGGGGTGGTGGTGGTAGTAGTAATAGATGTAGTAGTAGTAATGGTGGTGGTGATGGTAGTGGTAATAGTAATGGTGTTGGTGGTAGTGAGGGTTGGTGGTAGTAGTACAGTAATAATGTATGTAGTGGTGGTACAACTGTGTCAAAATAAAACTTAGTGGGGTTTAATCACCTTCATGAATCGGCTAGGATAATACTAACTACCTCCTAATTTTTTCTCCTTTCTTCCATTTTCCTCATTATGACTATACATTAACTCAGAATTTTATAAACAGAATCCACCTATTAAATAACCATTTGAAAAAATGGATCCTGATCAAAATGCATGTTCTTGATAACAAACTTCAGTTTTTACAATAAATGAATTTAAAGGCTAGTTAAAGTTTTTTATTAAATCCGGGCGAGGGAAAGGGAGAATCTCATTTCCCCCACCGATAACCAGCATGCTACGTTAGAGGGCCCTAGCGTTAGCAAGTGTTTATTAAGTAGATGTAACAGAGATGTAGTGGTGTTGATGGAAAGGGGGCAGTGATGCGACAGCATCCCCGCTGTCTGGGAAAGAATGTAAATTTGTGTCAATCTGATCACGAGCCAGTGACATACCCAGTGGAGCTACTGCCCTGGTGGTGCTACCATCTCGTGGTGCCTGTCTTGGGGTCCCTATCCCTTTTCTGCCCCGGTGGTGCTACCATCTGCTGGTCCATTTCTTGGTGGTGCCACCGGTTGTCCCACCACTGGTAAACCCCCCAATAACGGCGCTTCATGGCCACTGCACTTGCGTTACAGCCAAATTTTGGGCCCACAAACTGTCAGGGGAAAACAATTCAATTTTACAGCTTTATTAAACACCCCACCCCCCGTGAGATAGTGGGAAAAATTACACAGACACTTAATATGTCCAGAGACGGCCTCAGTGTTCTGTTGGTTAAGATGCAGTTGTAGTGAATCATTTACGGAAAACAGAATTGGGATCTTAACTATGATTTACATTAATATCTTTTGGGGGGGAAAAGTTTGTACAGGGTGTGAGGAAAAATTAGGTTTGTTTACATTTTCATTAGCTGTGGGGGAAGACTCCCAAAATGTTTTAAAAAGCCACAGAGCAGCAGGACTTGCTTACATGGTGTGCTAACTTTGTTGGGAATCTTAAATAGCTATTCCCGAATGACAAGCGATAATAAATTGAGTTAAATTCCCTTAAATTCCTTTTCACTTTAAAAACTTTGCCTTTAGACAGCCAAGACCCTCGAGTTCTCATGAAACGTTAGACGGCGCACTCCCAGTACCAGTAGCCTGATTGATCAGGTCAGCAACTGTCCCTTCAGCACCGGGGACTGGGGCAATAACCCCCGGAACCATCGCAAAAAAATAAAGAAAGACATCAAAACACTGGCAAACTCCAATTCTATAATACTTTCGAAAGGGCATGGAAAGGAACCGTGCAATTAAATTCAACTAAATAATTTAAAATGTTTGGGAGAACGAAATTCCTGAATAATCCCAAACTGACAAAATTTAAAAAAGAATAATCCCCGCTGGGAAAGAATTCTCGAAACAATGACGCTTAGTCCCCTTTACAACTCTCCACTAAATGAGGGAAAACCCGGAATATTTTGGAACACACAAGTAACTCTCTCAGGGATAAAATTTGAAATGAGGTATGAAAGTTCTGATTAAATCTAGATGTCAGAGTTCATGAGGTGTATAAATACATAATAAATAACTGATCTAATTTGGCATCATACCTCTGGAGATTATATCACAACCCCAGACACTGGCGCTCTGGATAAACTACTGTATACTATGATGCAATTTTGTAGGTCTGAGCCCTGTATGGACGTAGAGATAATGTTTGTAAATAATTTCGCCTGTTTGCAATTTTTTTAATTTATATATATATATATATATATATATATATATATATATATATATATATATATATATATATATATATATATATATAAAAAAGATCAAAAAAACGGTGATATCACTATATGTGAACAACCAGAAAAAATAGTGAATTCCAAGCACTTTCATGATTTCTCACAATATCAGGACTGTTCCTTTATAATTTAGAAATCATGGGTGCAGAATTTTATTTTTTCACGGGGCCCTTTCTGCATATATGAGTGGGGGGAGGTGCGTGAGGCATTACGTAGAATAAAAGGGGGGTAAAGCAGCTGGAACTGATGGGATCATGACAGAAATGTTAAAAGCGGGGGGAATGTTTGGGTGGTTGGTTTTTTTTGTTTAATAAATGTATGAAAAAAGGGGAAGGTCCCAGGGATTGGCAGAGAGCATGTATAGTTCCTTTATAAAAAGGGAAGGGGAAAAAGGGGTGTAAAAATTATGGGGGAAAAGTTAACTGAGTATACCAGGTAAAGTGTATGGCGGGGTTATTGAAAAAATTAGGGTAAGACAGGGGGTAGGATTGCAGATGAGAAAAGGGGCTTTAGAGTTGGGATTTGTAGATCAAGTGTTTACATTGAACCATATAGGTGAACAGTTTTAGAAAAAGGTGGGGGAAGATTTCATTGCATTTATGGATTTAGAAAAGGCATATGATAAGTGGATGGGAACAATGTAAATTTTTAAAATGTAGGGAAATAAGTAGTAAGTTACTGAAGGCTGAAAAAGGTTTTTAGAAGATAGTGGGGGTCAGGTTGGGTGTGTGGAGGAGATTACTTCCCGGAAAAAGTAGGTCTTAGACAGGGTGTGTAATGTCCCAGGGTTTTTTAATATATTTATAAATGGGGTTGAAAAAAAGTAAATGCTGGGTTTTGGGGGAAGGGGGGTGGGATTAAATTAGGGGAATTAAATGCAAAATAGGGTTGACACAGTTACTTTGCTGATGATACTGTGCTTATGGGAGATTCTAAAAAAAAGTTGCAAAGGTTAGTGGACGAGTTTGGGAGGGGTGTAAAGGTAGAAAGTTGAAAGTGAACATAGATAAGGTAAGGTGATGAGGGGTCAAACGATTTAAATAAAAAATAAATTGGATATCACATTGGAGAAGGTTTTGGAAGAAGTGAATGTTTTCAGATATTTGGGGGTTGACTTGTCAGTGGATGGTTTTTTGAAGGATGAGGTTAACCATAGAATTGTTGGGAAGGAAAAAGGTGAATGGTGTTTGCCCCCTCCCCTTTTTAGTCTGTCTGGTCATTAAGAAATTACAGAAAAACTGTCCAGTGGCTCAATATCTGGTTCTAGAATGATGGTACCCTGGCTGGGTTTTAAAATAAAGCATGGGAGGACCTTTGTCTATCTTTTAACCCCCCCAAAACAAATATTTTTTACTAATCAATAAATCGTTGGAAATTGTGCTGTTTGTGGGGGCACAAACCATTCCCCGTCCCTTGGTGCTCCTCTTGGGTCCAATCCATTAATCCATTTAAAATATATATCTCAACCTCAATACGATGGAAGGCAGAATGATGATGCCTTCTACCTACTCACCGGGTGCTTTTGTCCCCCCCCTAAAATTTCCCCTTTTGAGATGTTCCCCACCCTTTCCCAGTAGCCCAAAACTAAAGAGGCATGACTCCCTACAAAAAACCATGCTCTAAGAGTTTTTTAAATCATTCCCTTGAATATGGACAGTATTTGAAAACCCCCTTCAAGTCAGGTTTGGGGGGGGCTGGGTATGAAAAATGCTCCCAAATTAACCTATCAACTTTTTATCCTCCCCCAAAGCATCAGACAAGTTAATAAAACAAATTATTCCCAACAACCTTAGTGTCAGGGTTGAGGGGTGACACTAGCCAGCCAGCTTCCCCACATAATAAAAATCAGTCTCTCTGCCAACCACCCACCCCCCCTTTCCCCTTCCCTTTTTGGGGTAGGGTAGGGGGTACCCCCAGTTTACAGAAAGTGAAATTTAAAAGAATAATAAGAGATGTAACGGCCACCCCCTAAGATTCATCTAATTGCCGTCAATAAGTCATGTGAAAAAAAAGACTAAACGATATTATGTGTAAACCTTTTAATTAATAAAAGTCAAATACCTCATTTATCAGTTTAAAAATACCATACGTTCTGTAAAAGGTTCCAGAATGTTCGGAAGAATCTTGATATATTTTTGTATTCCTACATATACCTATATCCTTTGTACATTCTTTTATATTTCAAATTACTGCATAGATACCCTTCATTATCAATTATTATGCCTTTTGGGGGTTTTTTAATCTTCCATAGTTTTTTCGATTATTTTTTAAAGGGGTAAAAACAACAATTGATTATCCTTTATCACCACATAACACCCCTAACCCCTAAGCTAATTTGAAATCACCATGTTGTAATTACTGAATGCAACCACTTGCCCCCTTTTACCTGTCCCGTACAGTACCCTCATTCAACTGGCTAAATGGTTTTTCTAATGGTTATATATAATATCGACGGACAAGGCACGTTTAAAGGACGAAAAATTGCCACGAGGCCTGGTGAAGGGTTTGGGAAAAATCGGACGTTTTTTCCTTAACCCGGTTTGTATTTCAACCCCGTAAAATGGGGACTTGGGTTTTGGGGCGCATCCTGGGAAAAAACGGCCCCAATTTGCCGATATCTCAGCATAACAAAAAAGGGGGTTTTTTATATAGTAGTATGTCATTGATGTAGCTAGGCCGGTATACCTTCTACATGTACTTAATTAAAAAATATTATTATTTTTTATTATTATTGTTATTATTATTTTATTATTATTATTATTATTATTATTTTTTTTGTGAATAGGTGCGGGAACAATGGCCTAAAGTCACTAGTCCTCCAGGAAACCTCATGGGATATTTAGCAATCCCGCGATTTTTTTTAAATTTTTGCTAAAGGAATTACAATAGACTCCGTGGTGACTTGAAGCCCCAAAATTTAAATTTAGTTAAGGAATGGTATATGGGGAAATTTACTTCTCTCCCGTGTTTCCCAACTGCCCACTAAGATTCACAACAACACACAAAGAGATCAGTAACCATGTAAATGCATCTCTTGAGAAGCGATAAATCTAACGTGTTTTTGGGTTTTGGGTAAGACTCAATATTCAGATAAATTGAACCATCTACTGAGTAATAATGACGCGTATGAACCGCTCTTAAAACCCTCGCTAGGTCAATTGCCCTTAATAAATGTCTTTAAACGTTTTTTAAGGGAAGTTTTAAAAAAACATTTGTCAGCCAGGTCCCGGGCCCTTTTCTATATGTTTCCCCACTCAAACCAGGGAACCCAGTTCATCCTATTATAAATTCAGTAGGCTCCGCAGCATATAACTTATCTAAATGGTTGGCTAAACTTCTAACTTAAATGGTCAGGAGGATTTCTGATGTGCATATTAATAATAATGTTGACCTTAGAGAGACTCCAGATATTAAAACTTTCACATGACTTTACCCTGGTGAGTTTTGATGTCGCAGCTGTTTACCAGAGTCCCTGTCCCTGATTGAACTTTGTGTTACTGAATGCTAGTTTGTGTTTGAAGGGAAATACAATGCTCAAAAATAAGGCATGGTAATGGGAAATCCCTCAGCCCCTTACTCAGCAACCTGTATATGGAATTCTATGAGATATTGAGATATTCTCCAAGATAATGCTAGGTTTACCTGGAGTTTACCTGGAGAGGGTTTCGGGGTCAACGCCCCGCGGCTCGGTCTGAGAACAGGCCTCATGGTGGATCAGGGTCTGATCAACCAGGCTTTTACTGCTGGCCGCACGCAAACTGACGCACGAACCACAGCCCGGTTGGTCAGGTACTGACTTTAGTGCCTGTCCAGTGCCTTCTTGAAGCCAGCCAGTGTCTATTGATAATCCCCTTATGTATGCTGGGAGGCAGTTGAACAGTCTTGGGCCCCGGAAACTTAGTTCTCAATGTACTCGTGGCGTCCCTGCTTTTCATCGGGGAATGTTGCAACCCCTGCCGAGTCTTTTGCTTTCATAAGGAGTGATTTTCGTGTCCGGGTTTTGGGCCAATCCCTCCAGGACCTTCCAAGTGTATATTATCACGTATCTCTCTCGCCTGCGTTCCAGGGAATACAGATCGGACCTTCAACCGTGGTTCGAAGGTGGTTCAGATACATAGATAACGTTCTTTGCCTATTGCCTAGAGATCACAACATTCATGAGTTCCTACCTAGACTCACTGGTCTAGTACCTTTCATTAAGTTCACTACAGAGAAGGAAATACATTCTACCTTTCCTAGATGTTTTAATCCATCTTGTTAACAGACGATTCAAATTTACAGTTTACTGAAAGTTAACCAGTGTGTCGTCATGCATTCACAATTATTCCAATCATGAATCTAGGTTGAAAAGGAGTGTTTGCTTTAGTGTTCCTGAGAGCCTTGCTTATCTGAATACCAGAGTATTTAGAAGATGAAATCAGTAAGATATCCCAGGAAATTTGTTGAGAAGGCCTTATTGTCAGCAAGGAAGACTTTCTACAGAACTGGGAAACCCAAAGAAATGCCTGCCATGAAAAATATACTGGTTTTACCCTAAAATGAGAATCTGGTCTGCCTGCATAAGGCACTTAAAAATTAATATAAACATTTACTTCAAAAACAAGGAGACAGTGAAACAGAGATAGATTACAAACACCGTCTAATGGTGTGGGTGGTGTTTACTAGTCCCCTGCACCCCCATGCCCTCTTTCACATATTGAAAAACTGGTAAACATCTGAAAAACCCGATTACCCAACATCATTACTACTAGGAGTCTTGAATCATCCACTGGGGTGGGCTGCCCATCCCAGTAGTTCCTCATGGAAAGAAATATAATTGAATCTTTGCTGCCTCCTCTGTACTAAGTATCTTATCAACATCCACACTGCAAGGACACAATAGAACTGTTTCAAGAACCTCACACATGCATTGTTGCCAGTGCTGGAGGGATCACTACAATAAGTCATGTGACCAGCAGCGCTGAGGCCTAGTAATGAAACTAATTAGACAGCCGCGAGGTAAAGTAGTGAGGCGGTAGATCCATAATGAACCCTTCCTCCTGGGCCTATTGTAAGACTTAATTAGGTTTATCCGATAAACCCGACCACAAGACCGTCCATTAAGGCAAAATTTGTATTGGTGCAGCAGTTAATTAATTTGTTTCTGTCTTTAATAACGACAGCTGTTGCAAAAAAGTTGAATTATTATTGCATTAAGTTTTATAATGGTAGTGACTGTTGTGGTAGATGTTATAATGTGCTGCTGTGTGGACAGTGTTGGCCTTTTTAGCAATGTTGATTATGTTGGCAGTGTTGGCTGTGTTGTCAGTGTTGGCTGTGTTGTCAGTGTTGGATGTGTTGTCAGTATTGGCTGTAATAGCTATATTGGCCTTGTTGGAACTGTTGGCTTTAAGGAAATATTGGTTGTTTTGGCCATATTGAAAGTGTTGACAGTGTTCCAAGTACTAAGGATGACTGTGTTGCCAAGATGTTAGTGACGTGCTGGCTGTGTTGGTAGTGTTAGCAGTGTTGACAGTGTCGGCAGGGTTGTCTGCATGTATATATATGGAGGCTACACCTTCTAGTCCTTAAAATACCAATTAGACATCAGAATAGGCAACATGGAGAGAGGAGAGGAGAATTCCCACTAGTTAGTGTAAATGATATACAGAAATATTTTTTTTTACTGAGACCACTCTGGGACTCTTGCATAATACACACAAGAACATTTTTGTAATTAAACAATATATATGCCAGTCTACCATGACGTGGTTCAAATCCGTGAATGCAATCTGTCAAATGTTTTATTATATATATATATATATATATATATATATATATATATATATATATATATATATATATATATATATATATATATTATGATTATATATATCTATATATATATATAAATATATATATATGTATATATATATATATATATATATATATATATATATATATATTTTATATATATATATATATATATATATATATATATATATGTCGGCCGATTAGGTAAAATGGTCAATTAGCAAGAACTCATCTAAAATTAAGTCCGTTCAAAAAATTTTCTCTTATACGTTTAAAGATATATTTTTCATTTATGTTAATGTAAAATTTAAAATTTTTGTACCAAGAGAAACTTTGAAAACCTACCTAACCTTATTACAAAAGCGCAATTTAATTTAGCCTAACCCAACTAAATATATTTTAGATACGTTAACATTAATTTAATAATAAAAAAATAATATATTTTTCGTTATGTACAGAATGATTTGGCGAAATTATTGCATACACAAATTTTCACTTGTCTTATATGGCAAGGTGAGCGTTGCTATTTAAGCCAAAATCAAAGTTTTACCTAATCGGAAGACATATATATATATATATATATATATATATATATATATATATAAAGAAGAAAACTTTATAAAATTGGGTTGTCTAATGTGCGTGGATGTAGGCGGATGATAAGAAAGAGATGATTGCCGATGTTATGAATGAAAAGAAGTTGGATGTCCTGGCCCTGCGAAACAAAGCTGAATGGGGTAGGCGAGTTTCAGGGGGGGAAATAAATGGGATTAAGTCAGGAGTATCTAGAGAGTTAGAGCTAAGAAAGGGTAGCAATAATGTCGAAGGATCAGTTATGGAAGGAAAGAGGGAATATAAATGTGTAAATTCAAGGATTATGTGGATTAAAATAAGGGTCGGATGCGAAAAGTGGGTCATAATAAGCGTGTATGCACCTGGAGAGAGGAGTGTAGGGAGAGAGAGAGATTTTGGGAGATGTTAAGCGAATGTATAGGAACTTTTGAACCAAATGAGAGAGTAATTGTGGTAGGGGACCTAAATGCTAAAGTGGGAGAAACATGCAGAGGGTGTAGTAGGTAAGTTTGGGGTGCCAGGTGTAAATGATAATGGGAGCCCTTTGATTGAACTTTGTATAGAAAGGGATTTAGTTATAGGTAATACATATTTTAAGAAAAAGAGGATAAATAAGTATACAAGATATGATGTAGGGCGTAATGACAGTAGTTTGTTGGACTATGTATTGGTAGATAAAAGACTGTTGAGTAGACTTCAGGATGTACATGTTTATAGAGGGGCTACAGATATATCAGATCACTTTTTAGTTATAGCTACAGTGGGAGTAAAAGGTAGATGGGATACAAGGAAAATAGAATCAGTAAGTAAAAAGAGAGGTGAAGGTTTATAAACTAAAAGAGGAGGCAGTTAGGGTAAGATATAAACAACTATTGGAGGATAGATGGGCTAGTGAGAGGTAGGCAATGGGGTCGAAAATGTATGGGGTAGATTTAAAAATGTAGTGTTAGAGTGTTCAGCAGAAGTTTGTGGTTACAGGCGAGTGGGTGCGGGAGGGAAGAGGAGCGATTGGTGGAATGATGATGTAAAAAAGAGTAGTAAGGAGAAAAAGTTAGCATATGAGAGGTTTTTACAAAGTAGAAGTGATGCAAGGAGGGAAGAGTATTTGGAGAGAAAAAGAGAGGTTAAAAGAGTGTTGAAGCAATGTAAAAGAGGCAGATGAGGGGTGGGTGAGATGTTATCAGCAAATTTTGTTGAAAATAAGAAAAGTTTTGGAATGAGATTAATAAGTTGAGGAAGCCTAGAGAACAAATGGATTTGACAGTTAAAAATAGGAGAGGAGAGTTATTAAATGGAGAGTTAGAGGTATCGGGAAGATGGAGAGAATATTTTGAGGATTTGTTAAATGTTGATGAAGACAGGGAAGCTGTGATTTCGGTGTAGGGCAAGGAGGAATAACATCTTGTAGGAGTGTGGAAGAGCCAGTTGTGGGTGTAGGGGAAGTTCGTGAGGCAGTGGGTAGAATGAAAGGGGGTAAGGCAGCTGGGATTGATGGGATAAAGATAGAAATGTTAAAAGCAGGTGGGGATATAATTTTGGAGTGGTTGGTGCTATTATTTAATAAATGTATGGAAGAGGGTAAGGTACCTTGGGATTGGCAGAGCGTGTATTGTTCCTTTGTATAAGGCAAAGGGGACAAAAGAGAGTGCAAAAATTATAGGGGAATAAGTCGTTGAGTGTACCTGGTAAAGTGTATGGTAGAGTTATTATTGAAAGAATTAAGAGTAAAACAGAAAGCAGGATAGCAGATGAACAAGGGGCTTTAGGAAAGGTAGGGGTGTGTAGAAAGTGTTTACAGTGAAACATATAGGTGAACAGTATTTGGATAAGGGTAAAGATGTTTTGTGGCATTTATGGTTTGGAAAAGGCGTATGATAGGGTAGATAGGGGGCAATGTGGCAGATGTATGGAATAGAGGAAGGTTACTGAAAGCAGTGAAGAGTTTTTATGAGGATAGTGGGCTCAGGTTAGAGTGTGTGGGGGAAGGGGACTATTTCCCAGTAAAAGTGGGCCTTAGACAAGGATGTGTGATGTCACCGTGGTTGTTCAATATATTTATAGATGGGGTTGTAAGAGAAGTGAATGCGAGGTCTTGGCAAGGGTGTTGGGCTAAAAGATAAAGAAGCAAATACAAAGTGGGAGTTGTCACAGTTGCTTTTTGCTGATGACACTGTGCTTTGGGAGATTCTGAAGAGAAGCTGCAGAGGTTGGTGGATGAATTTGGTAGGGTGTGTAAAAGAAGAAAATTGAAAGTGAATATAGGAAAGAGTAAGGTGATGAGGATAACAAAAAGAATAGGTGACGAAAGATTGGATATCAGATTGGAGGAGAGAGTATGGAGGAGGTGAATGTATTCAGATATTTGGGAGTGGACATGTCGGCGGATGGGTCTATGAAGGATGAGGTGAATCATAGAATTGATGAGGGGAAAAGGGTGAGTGGAGCACTTCGGAGTCTGTGGAGACAAAGAACCTTGTCCATGGAAGTAAAGAGGGGAATGTATGAGAGTATAGTTATACCAACGCTCTTATATGGGTGTGAAGCATGGGTGATGAATGTTGCAACGAGGAGAAGGCTGGAGGCAGTGGAGATGTCATGTCTGAGGTCAATGTGTGGTGTGAATATAATGCAGAGAATTCGGAGTTTGGAAATTAGGAGGAGGTGCGGGATTACCAAAACGATTGTCCAGAGAGCTGAGGAGGGGTTGTTGAGGTGGTTTGGACATGTAGAGAGAATGGAACGAGACAGAGTGACTTCGAGAGTGTATAAATCTGTAGTGGAGGAAGGCGGGGTAGGGGTCGGCCTAGGAAGGTTGGAGGGAGGGTAAAGGAAGTTTTGTGTGCGAGGGCTTGGACTTCCAGCAAGCATGTGGAGCGTATTTGATAGGAGTGAATGGAGGCATATGGTTTTAATACTTGACGTGCTGTTGGAGTGTGAGCAAAGTAACATTTATGAAGGGATTCAGAGGAACCGGCAGGCCGGACTTGAGTTCTGGAGATGGGAAGTACAGTGCCGGCACTCTGAAGGAGGGGTGTTAATGTTGCAGTTTTATAACTGTAGTGTAAAGCACCCTTCTGGCAAGACAGTGATGGAGTGAATGATGATGAAAGTTTTTCTTTTTCGGGCCACCCTGCCTTGGTGGGAATCGGCAGATGTGTTAATAACAAATAATTATATATATATATATATATATATATATATATATATATATATATATATATATTTATATTATATTATATATATTTTATATATATTTATGAGGTCAACGACATCATAAAGAGAACCCTTGCTACAGCTGGATGCCCAGCCGAGAGGGAGCCTCGATCACTAGCAGCCAACAACGCCCACAGACCCAGCAAACCGCCCGACGGGATCACCATCTATCCTTGGAAGAATGGCAAGCTCTTAGCGTGGGATTATACCTGTGTGTCGACACTGGCTGACATTTACATCCATCACAGTGTTGGGCGACAGGGAGGAGCTGCTGACCACAGAGAGGAGTACAAGATCGGCAAGTACAGGGACATAAGCCAACAGTATAAATTTGTCCCAGTGGGATCGGAGACCTTGGGAGCGTGGGGAAAGAATGCAACACGTTTCCTTAAAGAACTGGGTTCCAGACTCATCGACACCACCAGGGACCCAAGGGCAGCCACGTTCATGTTCCAGCGTCTCAGCGTGGCCATCCAGAGGGAAACGCATGCTGCATACTTGGCTCGCGTCCGGCCGGAGGAGCTGGAGGAATTCATAATCTTTGACATATTGTACCATTGTATTCATGTTCATGTTTGTGTTTTCTATAAATGTATTCTGTCTATTAATAAAGCATTTATATGTATAAAAAAAAAAAAAAAATATATATATATATATATATATATATATATATATATATATATATATATATATATATATATATATATATATGTATGTGTGTGTGTGTGTGTGTGTGTGTATGTGTGTGTGTGTGTGTGTGTGTGTGTACTCACCTAATTGTACTCACCTAATTGTGGTTGAGGGTCGAGACTCAGCTCCTGGCCCCGCCTCTGCGCTGCCCGCTACTGGGTATCTGCTCTCCCTGCTCCATGAGCTTTATCATACCTCGTCTTAAAACTGTGTATGGTTCCTGCCTCCACTATGTCTTTTTCTAGACTATTCCACTTCCTGACTACTCTGTGGCTGAAGAATGCTTCCTAACATCCCTTTGACTCATCTGAGTCTTCAGCTTCCAGTTGTGTCCCTTGTTTCTGTGTTCCCTCTGGAAATCCTGTCACTGTCTACCTTGTCGATTCCCCGCAGTATTTTGTATGTCGTTATCATGTCTCCTCTGACCCTTCTTTCCTCCAGTTTTTAGTCCTATTTCCCTCAGCCTTTCTTCATAGGACAGACCCCTGAGTTGTGGGAACTAACCTTATCGCAAAATTTGCATTTCTCTAGTTTCTTTTATGTGCTTGACCAGGTGTGGGTTCCAGACTGTACTGCATATTCTAGTATGGGCCTGACGTACACGGTGTAAGTGTCTTAAACGAATCCTTGTTAAGGTAACGGAACGCTAATCTTAGGTTTGCCAGTCGCCCATATGCTGCCGCAGTTATCTGGTTGATGTGTGCCTCGGAGACTTACTTGGCTTATACTCACCCCAAGGTCTTTCTCCTTTTCTGAGGTTTTGCCTTTGTCCCTTGCCTGTACTCTGTCGCGGTCTTCTTTGCCCTTCTCCGATCTTCATGACTTTGCATTTGGTGGGATTGAATTGGGAAACCATTTTAGACCAGATGTCAAGCTTGTCCCGGTCTGTTTGAAGTCCTGCTTGGTCCTCCTCCGATGTGATTCTCCTCATTAATTTCACATCATCTGCGAACAGAGACACTTCTAAGTCTATCCCATCTGTCATGTCATTTACATATACCAAGAATAACACTGGTCCTAGGACTGACCCCTGCGGAACGCCGCTCGTCACAGGTGCCCACTGTGATACGTCATCACGCACCATGACCCGTTGTTGCCTCCCCGTGAGGTATTCCCTGATCCATTCCAGTGCCCTTCCTGTTATACGTGCTTGTTCTTCCAACTTCTTTACTAATCTCATGTGAGGAACTGTGTCGAAGGCCTTCCTGCAGTCCAGGAAAATGCAATCAACCCACCCTTCTCTCTCTTGCCTTACCTCTGTTACTTTATCATAGAACTCTAGGAGGTTTGTTACACAGGATTTGCCTTCCCGGAATCCGTGCTGCCTGGTGTTTATTATCCTGTTCAGCTCGAGGTGCTCCACCATTTTTTTCCTGATGATTTTCTCCAGGACTTTGCACACTATACATGTAAGTGATACCGGTCTATAGTTTAGTGCCTCTTTTCTGTCTCCTTTTTTAAAGATGGGGACTATGTTGTCCTTCTTCCATACCTCAGGTAACTGCCCATTTTCAAGGGATGTGTTGAGTATTATGGTAAGTGGCACACTCAGTACCTCAGCTCCTTCCCGAAGAACCCACGGGGAGATGTTGTCCGGACCCATCGCCTTTGAGGTATCAAGGTCACTGAGTAACTCTTCACCTCCTCCTCAGTTGTGTGTATACCCTCTAGCACTTGATACATCCCTTGTTGGTGGCACACCCCATCCTGTCTACCCAGCTGCCTTGCTTCCTCCACTGTGAATACTTCCTTAAACCTCAAGTTGAGCTCCTCACATACCTCTTGATCGTTACTTGTGAGTTCCCCATCTTCTCTCCTCAGCCTTATCACCTGGTCTTTAACTGTTGTCTTCCTTCTGATGTGACTGTACATCAGTTTCGGGTTGGACTTAACTTTCGATGCTGTCATTTTCGTACTGTTTCTGGGCTTCCCTCCGTACCTGTGCATACTCGTTTCTAGCTCTTCTACTAATCTCTTTGTTTACTTGGGTTCTTTGCCTTCTGTACCTTTTCCATTCTCTGACACTCTTGGTCTTTGCCTCCCTGCACCTTTGGGTAAACCAGGGGCTCTTTCTGGCCTTCCCGTTTAATCTTTTTCCTCTGGGTATAAACCGTTCCTCTGCCTCCTTGCACTTTGCCCCTAAGTATTCCATCATTTCACTATTGGGGGTGGGGGGTAGCTGTGATGGTGGGTTTTGGGTTGCTGGGGTGGGGACATGGGGACTGCTGAGTGTGTGTGGTGTTAAAGTGTATGGTTGTCGTGGGGTTTTTGTTGTTTGCGGCCCACAGTGGGTACTTCCAGTGTGTGTGTTTGTCCTGTTTTGGCTTGGTGTCCTCAGTATCTCTCTGTCTCCTCTCTCTCCTCTCTTTGCCTTCTTATCTGCTCCTTCCTTCTGTTAGTTAGTTACCATTTCGTCCTAGGCACATGTCAATTAGACACTAGGCCTGTTGTATATATGTGTGTGTATGTGTATGTAAGGAAACACTTCGAAATGTTTCTGCCCCACCGGGAATTGAACCCGGCCCCTCCGTGCGTCAAGCAAGAGCTTTACCCACTAGGCCACCTTCTGTGTGTGTGTGTGTGTGTGTGTGTGTGTGTGTGTGTGTGTGTGTGTTTTATAAATGTAAATGTTATATAAATAGGCGGTACTACTAATAAAATATATCTGTATAAAATGATTGGTAGTGTTAACAGTGTTTACTGTGTTGATTTTGCTGACAATGTTAACTGTGTTGACTGTGTTGACAGTGTTGACTGTGTTGACTGAGTTGACAGTGATGACTGTGTTGACTGTGTTAACAGAATTAACAGTGTTGACAGTGTTGACTTTGTTGACAATGTCGACTGTGTTGACAGTGATGACTGTGTTGACAGTGTCGACTATGTTGACTGTGTTGACAGTGTTGACTGTATAATGATATTTGTTTGGCGTTTCTTAGAGGCGTGGTTGAAATGATAAGGCTTCTGAGGCTTCTTACTTTATTTGTATAAAGGTGCGAGTTCACAGGCTGCGTGTCTGTGGCCATGGCCCAGGGCCATGCGCCATGCGAGTGAGAGACGAGTTAGGCCTGTTGACTGACTGATGTCTAGGCGCCAAGTGAGGGAGAGGCAGGGTGTCGCAGACTAACGTGGGTATGCCTACAGGCTTGCCCTCTGGCGGAATACTATGGAAACTAGCATGGCACGAAATATGAACTCAGCTGGCAGACAGCATGGGCTGTCTATGCAGACAGTCAGGCTGTCTACATCGCTCGGTCACGCACCCATGGTCGTCCCGACCATGAATGGCATTAAAAAAAACTCGGGTCTCTCTCTCGCAAGAACAGGTCACAGAACACAAAAGAAAAATACATATATACATAAACATATGGACATAGGAAAAAAAACTTCCTCTAGAGAGGGAAGAAAAAAACGGTGTGCTTCGTGGTCTAAGGCAGTGAGCGTCGATGCAGCACTGCACGCCTTCCTGCATCTGGATACATTCTGCAACACGGGAGACAGCTGCGGCTGAGCCGTGACGTAACAGGTTATGGTCTCCTCTGGGAGGTGAAGCAGCGTCGTCAGTAGTCGCAACAGGACAGGACAGAACTGGCAAGCGCTCAGGAGGATATTCCTCGACTGATACTGTCGCTGCTGGCAGAGTGTGGATGAGTCGGGACAGGGACGACTCCGAAACATCTGGGTCGTAACACATACACCATACTGCAGTGAGTGGGCTAGCAGTCAAAGTGACATCATCTTTGTGCAGGCTGCTCACTGAAGCTGTGACACAGGCTGACTCCCTGCCAACGGCAACTGCGGCGAGTGACATCCTCGACAGTAGGTACAGCAGGGGCAGTGTAAGCGTCCCCAGACTGGTCATCTGCAAAACTGGACTGACGGTCTAGGAGGTGAAGTGGAAGGGTCTCGAGGGGAGAATCGTCGCGGTACGATTCAGCAAAGGCATCTAGGCGGGAAAAACAATAAGAGCTTTTGTACAAGGCGCTCGAACGCCGTAACTGACACCTGGACTGACAAATGTCAGCTGTCAACACGTGGGGCGGGTCACACCGGGTGACAAAGTAACACAGGTGCTACATAGGATACACAGAAACTGCAATACACACATTGGACAACAGAGCTTACTAGCAAATGACCTTTTCTGTATAAAAATCGTCACTAAGCAAACTGAACATGTGAGAACCTGACTGAGAGGAATAGTTAATGAACACTCGACTTATATCTTCTCTCAAACTTCTCGAAAAATAATGAAAAATAAAATGCACACGTGAAACTATAGCACCGGGACATCATGGGGTGATGTCGGGCGTGAATGAAGTGACGTCAGTAGACGCGGGAACGTCAGGCAACATCGTGGGTGACGGGGTGCGTTCTGGATGACATGTATGGATGTCATGGAGTGACATCGGGACATCGGGTTAAGTGACGTCGGGAGTCGGGCATCGTGACGTCAGCAGCAGGTGGTGACGTCATGGGTTGATGGGGGCGCAGCTCCGGCGTGCCTTGGGATCTGGCTACCCACATGGCGTGCTGATCACGTGGCTTGGTCACTTGGCTTGAGTACCCCGGACACCTGATACACAGCTCTGGCAAGAATTCAAAAGGGAAATTCACAGAAAACAGCATAGGGAGTGGGCAGTGGTGAGTGGAGTGTGTGGCGTACACTAGGGCGAGCGTGAGTGTCTGGGTGAGGGGCGGGGGAGCCCGGCCCTACTCTCACCCTACCCAACGGGGAGACACCCACACTAGCCTGAAATCACCACAAACTCACCTCTGAAGTGCTGAAATAGCATTGTGAGCTGAAAACAACAGCAGAACATGCTGGCAAGGCTGAGCACGTGACGAGAAACAGCATGGGGCTGTGGCAAGTTTTCTCGGAGAATTAGACAACCCGGCCTAAATCCTGCGCCTGTGTCTGGACGCTGAGATTTGTAGACACGACATCAGGATAACTCGTTGAAGACGGTTGCTTCTTGAGAACTGATGAATTGAAACAAACTCATTCCTCTTCCCCCCCTCGCTTGCAAACACAACTGCTGCGGGCACCGCTGCACCATTTATAACGATATGTTATTTGGCGTTTTGGAGGCGTGGTTGAAATGATAAGGCTTCGGAGGCTTCTTACTTTATTTGTATAAAGGTGGAGTTCACAGGCTGCGGTTTGGCCAGGGCCCCCAGGGCCATCCCGGCGAGTGAGACAGTTAGGCCTGTTGACTGACTGATGTCTAGGCGCCAAGTGAGGGAGGCAGGGGTCGCAGACTGACGTGGGTATGCCTACAGGCTTGCCCTCTGGCGAATACTATGGAAACTAGCATGGCATGAAATATGAACTCAGCTGGCAGACAGCATGGGCTGTCTATGCAGACAGTCAGGCTGTCTACAACTGTGTTGACAGTGTTGACTGTGTTGACAGTGTTGACTGAGTTGACTGTGTTGACAGGGTTTAAATGTGTTGACAGAGGATAGTGTTGACAGGGTTGACTTTGCTGACAATGTTGGGCTGTGTTGACAGTGCTGACTGTGTTGACTTGTTTTAAGGGTGACTTGTTGACAGAGTTGATATGTTGACAGTGTTGATAGTGTTGAAAGTGTAGACAGTGTTGATAGTGTTGACAGTGTTGATAGTGTTGACAGTGTTGACAGTGTTGAAAGTGTTGAAAGTGTTGAAAGTGTTGACAGTGTTGATAGTGTTGACAGTGTTGGCTTTGCTGACAATGTTGACTGTGTTGAAGTGTTGACTGTGTTGACTGTATTGACTGTGTTGACTGTGTTGACAGTGTTGACAGTGTTGAATGTTGCATGTTGAAGTGTTGACAGTGTCGCAGTGTTTACTGTGTTGACAGCGCTTACTGTGTTGACAGTGTTGACTGTGTTGACAGTGTTGACAGTGGTAACTGTGTTGACAGTATTTACTGTTTGGCAGTGTTGACTGTGTTGCAGTGTTGACTTTGCTGACAGTGTTCACTGTGTTGCTGTGTTGACTGTGTTGACAGTTTGACTGTGTTGACAGTTTGACTGGTTGACTGTGTTGACAGTTTGACTGTGTTGCCAGTGTTGACTGTGTTGACAGTGTTGACAGTGTTGACTGTGTTGACTGAGTTGGCTGTGTTGACAGTGTATACTGTGTTGAAAGAGATGATAGTGTTGACAGTGTTGACTTTGCTGACAATGTTGACTGTGTTGACAGTGTTAACAGTGTTGATAGTGTTGACTGTGTTTACAGTGATGACTGTGTTGACAGTGTTGACTGTGTTGATAGTGTTGACAGTGTTGGCTGTGTTGACAGTGTCGACAGTGTTTACTGTGTTGACAGCGCTTACTGTGTTGACAGTGTTGATTGTTGACAGTGTTGACAGTGTTACTGTGTTGACAGTATTTACTGTGTTGACAGTGTTGGCTGTGTTGACAGTGTTGACTTTGCTGACAGTGTTCACTGTGTTGACTGTGTTGACAGTGTTGACTGTTTTGCAGTGTTGACTGTGTTGACAGTGTTGACAGTGTTGACTGTGTTGACAGTGTTGACTGTGTTGACTGTGTTGACTGTGTTGACAGTGATGACTGTGTTGCCAGTGTTGACTGTGTTGACAGTGTTGACAGTGTTGACTGTGTTGACTGAGTTGGCTCTGTTGACAGTGTATACTGCGTTGAAAGAGATGATAGTGTTGACAGTGTTGACTTTGCTGACAATGTTGACTGTGTTGACAGTGTTGACTGTGTCGACAGTGTCGACGGTGTTGACAGTGTCGACAGTGTTGTTGTGTTGACAGTGTTGACTTTGTTGACAGTGTTGACTATGTTGACAGTGTTGACTGTGTTGACAGTGTTGACAGTGTTGACAGTGTTGACTGAGTTGACAGTGTTGACTGAGTTAACAGTTTGACTGCGTTGACAGTGTTGATTGTTTCCTGGGAGTTTTTCGGGGTTAACGCCCCCGCGATCGGTCGGGAGACCAGGCCTCGTGGTGGATCAGGGTCTGATAAACCCCAGGCTGTTACTGCTGGCCTCACGTAAACCGACGTACGAAGCTCAACCTGGCTGATCAGGTACTTACTTTAAGTGTCTGTTCAGTGCCTTCTTGAAAACAGCCAGGGGCCTATGGTAATCCCCTTATGAATTATGGGGGCAGTTGAACAGTCTTGGGCCTCTGACACTTATTGTATTGTCTCTCAGTGTACTCGTGACGCCCCTTCTTTTCATTGGGAGAATGTTTTATATCCTGATGAGTCTTTTTGCTTTCGTAGGGAGTGATTTCGTCTGTAGGTTTGGTGCTATTCTAAATTTTACAAGTGTATATTATCATGTATCTTTCCCGCCTGCATTCCAGGGAATTCCGTTCTCAGTAATTTAGATGCTTTATCGTAGTTATGTGTGCCTTGAAAGTTTTCTATACATTCTCCCGGTCAGCAATTTAACCTGACTTGAGGGGGGCAGTTAGTGTACAGCAGTATTTCCTCTAAAAGAACAAACAATTTGATGAGAATCATCAGATAAAGGTGAAAACCAAGGAGTGGAACTAAGAGTGTAGAACGTCATTCATAGCAAGTCGAAAAAGAACAAAACATGTGAACATAATTTAGAGAAAAGGGAAAGGTAGGAGAAGAAAGCTAGGGCAGGGGCAAACGAAAGAAAAAGGAAGAAATACGCCTAGATGAAAGAGAACAAGAGAACTCAGATCAGGTGGCAGAACTTGGGAAAAACTTAAAATCAGTAAATATAGGCAAAATTTTGTTTTATAGATCTTTATAGTTTCAGTATCCCTTATCAATCTTAGATTCAGTATCCCACACAACAAACTTTCCTCCTAAACCTGTCAGGGTCTGGTAGGCTGGCTAGGATAAGAGTCTACTATAGAGTATTTTGATTTATATGTTGGTATATATACTCTAATTTGATATACGTATAAATTTTTATAGGTTATTAAGATATTATTATTTTACTTGCGTGTTTGGTGATATTATTATTTTACTTGCGTGTTTGGTGATATTATTATTTACTTGCGTGTTTGGTGATATTATTATTATTGCGTGTTTGTGGCAGCTTCCACTGCGTGTTGAAGGAAACTGGGGACCTCTGGCACCTTTTTACAGCCTGAGGTTTTGCACACTTATAGATAATTGTATTTAACTTTTAAAATTTTTCCACCTCCACCACATCAAATGCTATTTTATCACTATTGTTGGTTATGGTAGGCGGCTGGTGAAGAAAGATTACTGGCAGAATATTTTCTTTCCATTTGTATATTAAGACCACTGCCAACTACAGGGTTTCGTATTTCTACAAATAACTATATATTTTCGTATTTCAATAAGAAGAAGAATTTTATTATTTTCGT
>WNWK01032876.1:0-21576 GCA_009830355.1 Cherax destructor
GGGGTGCCACTAACACGTTGAGGGACAACACAATAAGTGTCAGGGGCCCAAGATTGTTCAGCTGCCTCCCAGCATACATCAGGGGGATTACCAACAAACCCCTGGCTGTCTTCAAGCAGGCACTGGACAGGCACCTCAGGTCGGTACCTGATCAGCCGGGCTGTGGTTCGTACGTTGGACTGCGTGCGGCCAGCAGTAACAGCCTGGTTGATCAGGCTCTGGTCCAACATGAGGCCTGGTCACAGACCGGGCCGCGGGGGCGTTGACCCCTGGAATTTTCTCCAGTTAGACTCCAGTTAGACACCTGTTGTCCTTGTTCACCTAGGAGTAAGTAGGTACCTGGGTGTTAGTCACTTTACAACTTTCCATGTTCACCTAGCAGTAAGTAGGCACCTGGTTGTTAGTCACCTTACACCTGGTGTCCCTGTTCACTTAGCAGTAAGTAAGCACCTGGTTGTTAGTCACCCTACACCTGCTGTTCCTGTTCACCTAGCAGTAAGTAGGTAGGTACCTGGGTGTTAGCCACCTTACTCCTGCTGTCCCTGTTCACCTAGCAATAAGTAAGTACTTTGTGTTAAGTAAGTAAGTTTATTCAGGTATACACAAATACAGTTTCATAGATTATCATACATAGCAGCATATGTGTAGAGAACCCAGGATAACCTAAAAAAGTCAGATAGAGTGACTTATTTCCATTGGGGTCCTTTTAATAGCCTCCTTACACCTGCTGTCCCAGTTCACCTAGCAGTGACACAGCAACATCTTGGGATCTTGATACAAACGAATTCTTCAACACTTGTCCAACCTTTGGACGAAGACCTACTTCGACTAGTGGATGGTACCTCTATGACCCCGCCTCCTGCTGCTTCGCCTCACCTGTCTACAGCATATAAGCCACCTCTACGGACATGTGCTGTACTTTCTACAAGATTGATGGACTGAACACATCGACTCCAGGCCGAGGGACTGATTACCTCAAACTCCTCCTCTCCTTACACCTTTCTACTTTGTATTGGACTGATGAAGCCACTGTGTGGCGAAACGTTTCCTCAATAAAGATACCCAAGTGTTGCATATGTGTCTAATTTATAACTTGTCGGTTCTCCGAACCATTCATCTACACAGGTACATGGGTGCTAGTCACCTTACACCTGCTGTCCATGTTCACCTAGCAGTAAAATAGGTACTTGGGTGTTAGTCGACTGGTGTGGGTCGCATCCTGGGGACAAAACTGACCTAATTTGCCCGAAATTTTCTGCATAAAAAGACTTTCTATATAATAGCATTGGTTTAGCGCTTCTATTGATTATAATAATAATAATATATAATAGCATGGCATTAATGTCAGCTAGGCCTGTATACCTTGTACTTATAGAAATAACGGTTTATTATTATTATTATTATTATTATTATTATTATTATTATTATTATTATTATTATTATTATAGTCTAACCAGACAGGAGACACTGCTTTATATAGCGCATCTCTCAATACATTATAAACGTAATTATTTGAACTAAAATTTATTCATATAATTTACTGTGTTTTAGTGATTTTGTTGGGTTTAATAATTAATTACAAGTTTAGGTATAGTTGAGTTAGTATTATAGAGATGAAGATAAAATTCGAACAGCTGGTGGAGGAAGCGTCACCACGAGGGTTGGTGACTGTTGTTGTTACTACCACCTGTTGTTACCACATGTGACACTCTACCTACCTATCTCAACTGACACTATTAACTGAGTTAATAAGCTTTATTGTAGGTGAGTGTGGAGCAACAGTGGTAGTAATAGTGAGGTGTGAACCAACACAGACTTTCATGGAACATTGCAATCAACACCGCCATTGTTATGTTGCAACAACCTCCACCCCTCCCTCCCTCTCTTATACTAAACAATACAACCTAATCTAAATTTAGACTAACAGCCTTTCCTAAAGTTAAGTTCACCTAACCTAACTTTAACCTAATCTAACTAACCTTAAACTTGGCCTGGTCTGGTGGCTTGGTGGCTAAAGCTCTCGCTTCACACGGCGAGGGCCTGGGTTCGATTCCCAGCCAGGGCAGAAACATTTTGCGTGTTTCTTTACACCTGTTGTCTATGTTCCCCATCAGTAAAATGGGTACCTGGGTGTTAGTCGACTGGTGTGAGTCGCATCCTGGGACACTGACCTAATCTGCCCGAAATGCTCAGCATAACAAGGGACTTTCTATATAGTAGTATGTCACTGATGTCAGCTAGGCCTGTATACCATGTACATGTACTTGTAGTAAATAAAGATATTATTAAAGCTCTCGCTTCACACGGCGAGGGTCCGGGTTCGATTCCCAGCCAGGGTAGAAACATTGGGTGTGTTTCTTTACACCGGTTGTATGTTCCCCCATCAGTAAAATGGGTACCTGGGTGTTAGTGGACTGGTGTGGGTCGCATCCTGGGACAAAACTGACCTTATTTGCGGGAAATGCTCAGCATAACAAGGGGCTTTCTATATAGTAGTATGTCATTGATGTCAGCTAGGACTGTATACCATGTACATGTACTTGTAGAAATAAAATTATTATTATTATTATCATCATCCAAACCTAACCTAACCTTAACTAATCTAACTTTAACCTAACCTAACCTTAACTTAACTTAACCTAACCTTGACTTAACCTATTAACTTAAACTTATTAACTTAAATTTATTTACTTAAATTTATTTACTTAAATTTATTAACTTTTTAAGGAATAAGGATTTTATTTCTTTGCATAGTTTACAATGTGTAATTACAGTTTTGATTTGTTAAGTACAAAGAAAGCCAATATCATGCCGTGGCATTTGGCCAGACTAAACTTAATACTTAACAGACTACTTAATACTAGGCATATATATCATTGTTGGTTCGAATAAAACAATGTTTTTTATATTTCAACAGAGGTAGTAGTGGTTTAGCAGTAATTAAATTAACAAGTTACAGTATTATATAACAGTATTTTTTTTTATATTAACACATCAGCCGATTCCCACCAAGGCAGGGTGGCCCGAAAAATGAAAAATTTTCATCATTCACTCCATCACATAAGAACATAAGAACATAAGAAAGAAGGAACACTGCAGCAGGCCTACTGGCCCATGCGAGGCAGGTCCAAATCTCCCACCGACTTAAGCCAATGCCCCGACCCATCCAGGTCAGGTTACATTCACTTAAGGAAGGAGCACGGCATCTGACCTAGTAGCACAAACTAGTCAGGTCCAACTCACACCCACCCGCACCCACTCATATATTTATCCAGCCTATTTTTAAAACTACACAACGTTTTAGCCTCTATAACTGTACTCGGGAGTTTGTTCCACTCATCGACAACTCTATTACCAAACCAATGCTTTCCTATATCCTTCCTGAATCTGAATTTATCCAACTTAAAGCCATTGCTGCGAGTCCTGTCAATACTAGATATTTTTAGCACGCTATTTACATAACCTTTATTTATTCCTGTTTTCCATTTATACACCTCAATCATATCCCCCCTAATTCTACGCCTTTCTAGAGAGTGCAGATTCACGGCCCTCAGTCTATCCTCATAGGGAAGATTTCTGATACATGGAATCAACTTAGTCATCCTCCTTTGTACGTTTTCCAGAGCATTTATATCCATTCTGTAATACGGTGACCAAAACTGTGCAGCATAATCTAGATGAGGCCTCACCAAGGATATATAGAGTTGAAGAACAACCTGAGGACTCCTATTATTTATGCTTCTTGATATGAAGCCAAGGATTCTGTTCGCTTTATTGCGAACACTTATGCACTGCTGTCTTGGTTTTAGATTACTGCTAACCAGAACTCCTAAATCCTTTTCGCAATCAGTAGTATTAAGATCTATATTATTTAGTTTATATGTGGCATGGTTATTGTCCTGTCCAATATTTAGAACTTTGCATTTATCTATATTAAACTGCATCTGCCACTTCTCCGACCACTGCATCAGTCTATTCAAATCTTCCTGGAGTGCTCTAATGTCCTCATTTGAATGAATTGGACGGCCTATTTTGGTGTCATCGGCAAACTTGCTTATGTCGCTATTTATTCCCTCATCTATGTCGTTTATGTAGATTGTGAACAACAAGGGGCCCAATACTGACCCCTGTGGAACACCGCTTGTGACACTTCCCCACTCTGATTTCTCCCCATTTATGCAAACTCTCTGCTGCCTATTTGTCAACCATGCCTCTACCCAGGAAAAATTTCTCCTCCTATTCCGTGTGCCTTAATTTTCCTCAATAGTCTCTGATGTGGACTCTATCAAAAGCCTTACTGAAGTCCATATACACAATATCATATTCATTACCATGATCTACCTCCTCAAACACCTTAGTGAAAAAAGTTATTAAATTTGTAAGGCAGGAACGCCCTTTTGTAAAACCGTGCTGAGATTCTTTGATTAATTTATGCTTTTCAAGATGGCTGCGAATTGCCTCGGCAATTATTGATTCCATAAATTTTCCCACTATGGAGGTTAGGCTTATTGGTCTATAGTTCGAAGCTAAGGACCTGTCACCTGCTTTGAAAATAGGTATTACATTTGCCATTTTCCACTTATTTGGCACCATGCCAGTTTGCAGTGATATGTTGAAAAGATTAGCCAACGGGTTGCTAAGCTCCTCTTTACATTCCTTTAGAACCCTTGCATACAGTTCATCAGGGCCTGGGGATTTGTTAGGTTTCAATTTATCTATTTGTCTAAGGACCATGTCACTTGTGACCCTAATCGTGCATAGTTTACTATCATCCTGTTCTACATAATTAATTATTTCTGGAATATCGCTAGTATCTTCCTGTGTAAAAACTGAGAGGAAGTAAGTGTTAAACATTCTACACATTTCCTTATCACTGTCGGTGAGCTGACCTGAGTGACTTTTGAGTGGGCCTATCTTGTCCCTAATCTTACTTCTGTATACCTGAAAAATCCTTTTGGGTTAGTCTTCGATTCTCTCGCAACTTTAACCTCATAGTCTCTTTTTGCTTTTCTTATTCCCTTTTTTATTCTCTCTTTAACTGAATATATTGATTACCTAATTGCCCCTCTCCTCTTTGATTCGCCTATATATGCCTCTCTTTTGACCAATGAGATGTTTTAATCTATTGTTCATCCATTTAGGATCATTTTTGTTTGATCTGATTTCCCTATTAGGAACATAAGCTGTCTGAGCAGCTAGAACTATTCTCTGGAAAACGTCATATTGGCAATCACCACCTACCTGACCCACTGTCAGGTCATTCCAGTTCAGCCTACCCAGGTAATTTTTCAGTCCTATGAAATCAGCCAGGCGGAAGTCAGGGACAGAGACTTGATTTCCATTAGTAGGGTAATTCCATGATATATTAAAACTGAGTGATTTGTGATCACTTTCCCCAAGCTCATCATTAACCTCAAGATTATTAACTAACGTTTCCCTGCTGGCAAGAACCAAGTCTAGCAGGTTATTTCCTCTAGTTGGTTCTGTCACCAACTGTTTCAAAAACAATCCTGAATCGTATCAAGAAAGTCACTTGACTCTAAATTTCCTGTCAAATTGCTCCAGTCAATTTGTCTAAAGTTGAAATCTCCCATTAGCACAACATTTTCATGTGTAGATGCCTTACGAATTTCATCCCATAGAAGTTTACTGCACTCCCTATCAAGATTTGGGGGCCTGTAAATCACACCCAAAATAAGTTTTACACGGCCCTCAAGAAGCTGTAACCAAAGAGATTCAGTGGCTGACGCTCTAATTTTATATCTTGTCTAACACAACACTTTAAATTGTCTCTGACGTACATCGCTACTCCACCACCCTTCCTGTTGACCCTATCAGTGTGGAATAATTTATAGCCTTGTATGTGACATTCAGAAGGCAACTCTCTATCTTTCAGATTGAGCCAGGTCTCTGTTATAGCAATAATATCTATGTTTCCTGCACTTGCAATTAATCTTAGCTCATCTATCTTATTTCTTACACTCCTGCTATTAGTATAGTAAACCTTAAGGGAGCTAGTCTCTTGTTTTCCCCTGCTGTCTCCCTTTGTTTGCTGTCCTGATCCATTGCCCTTATTTGTAACTTTATGATGAATGTCTTTTATACACTTACTGTCTTGCCAGAGGCGCGCTTACACTACAGTTATAAAACTGCAACATTAACACCCCTCCTTCTTTGCATCTGCTCTTGTTGCCACCTCCCTAGTTAAGAACAATAATAATTTTTTTGAACTAGGCATAAGAATTAACAACTGGGCGTCTACACTGCAAACTGAATTGTTTGCAATCCTAATGGCACTAAAGCTAACTTATGACACTGAGCTTGACTCTATCATCATTACTGATTCTATGTCATCATTGAAGGCTCTTGACTCATATAATGACTCTAACAACATGCTCATTGGAGAAGCCAGGTATAGATACTCAAAAATCCGGGAAAAAGGAATTAATGTACAATTGCTATGGATTCCGTCACACATTGGATTACTCCTTCATGATAAAGTTGATATGTTAGCCAAGAAGAGCACCCATAAGGAGAATGTAGAATATAACTTAGGTATATCTGTGTCTAGCATTAGGAATAATATTAGGAAAGAAGTAAATAATGAAAATGATTGCTATAGGAATGCAGTTAGAAGCCTGAGTAGATCTATAACCCACTATGATAACATGAACGTAGATAAGTATGTTTATGGAGCAACTTGCAATGTGAACAGACTGACTGATGATGTAGTGACCAGGCTTAGGCTTGGCTACAAGTACTTCTGGCAGTTTGGGAGACACACAGATGATGATCAAACTAAATGCAAATTATGTGATCAGGCATATAGTCACTGTCTTGAACACTATGTGCTTAATTGTCCACTTATTGAGGAATACAGAGATAGACAGTATAATAACCTATGTGACATGTCAAGATATCTTATTAATGAAAATAAGATACCAAATGTACAATTGTTAAAACCCTTTTGGGACCTCGTTCCTAGGCGTTTTGTGGATCCATATGCTCTTGCGCTACCGTCCACAGGATGGATATGGGGTGCACAATAAACTAGCCACTTAGGTGGCAAAATCTAATCTCTATGAACGTGCCTATCTGTGCTCATGATAACATGAACATAGATGGGCATGTTTATGGAGCAACTTGCAATGTGAACAGACTGACTGATGTTGTAGTGGCCAGGCTTAGGCTTGGCTACAGGTACTTCTGGCAGTTTGGGACACACACAGATGATGATCGAACTAAATGCAAATTATGTGATCAGGCATATGGTCACTGTCTTGAACACTATGTGCTTAATTGTCCACTTATTGAGGAATACAGAGATAGACAGTATAATAATCTATGTGGCATGTCAAGATATCATATTAATGAAAATAAGATACCAGATATACTAAGCAAATTCCCTAAATTTGCTTGTAACAGATAAGTGAACTGTAGATATAAATCCATATGTACAATTGTTAACCCTTTTGGGGCCTAGTTCCTAGGCCTTTTGTGTATCCATATGCTCTTGCGCTACCGTCCACAGGATGGATATGGGGTGCACAATAAACTAGCCACTTCGGTGGCAAAATCTAATCCTTCAGAGTGCAGACACTGTACTTCCCATCTCCAGGACTCAAGTCCGGCCTGTCGGTTTTCCTGAATCCCTTCATAAATGTTACTTTGCTTCCACTCCAACAACATGTCAAATATTAAAAATTTTTGTCTCCATTCACTCCTATCTAATGCGCTCATGCATGCTTGCTGGAAGACCAAAACCTCGCACACAAAACATTCTTTACCCCCTCCCTTCAACCTTTCCTAGGCCGACCCCTACTCTGCCTTCCCTCCACTACAGATTTATACTCTCTAAGTCATTCTATTTCCTTCCATTCTCTCTACATGTCTGAATCGCCTCAACAACCCCTCCTCAGCCCTCTGGATAATAGGTTTGGTAATTCCACACCTCCTACTTTACAAACTACGAATTCTCTGCATTATATTCACACAATGAGAACTAAATAAAATAAATACATGACCAATTAAATCAGTATTACATACCTTTATTGAAGACTCTTGTTGGCTTGTGGAAAATAGGGAGGAGAGAGGGAGGATTTATTGTTTGGAAGGGGAATCCCCCTCCATAAGGACTTAAGGTATCAAAGCCCTCTCTGGGGTTACTTCCCTTCTTTGTCTTTTAATGCCACTAGGACCAGCTTTAGAGTCACTGGACCCCTGTCGCACAAAATAACTGTCCAAAGAGGTTTGTTTCTGGCGTCTCTTTAAGCTTGGTCAGGGTGATATTTCTCCACAAAAGCTTGCACTCTACTCCATATTGCACAAATCTCCTTAATCTCTGAAGAAGGCATGTCCTTCCCTCCCTCTTCCTCCTCCTCTGAAGCAAGTTCCTCAGCTGAGGTCTGTTGCTGTTCCAGATGAAGCTCTTGAAGCTCTTCAGTGGTTAGCTCTTCCCTGTGGTCGTCCACCAACTCTTCCACATCCTCGCCACTAACCTCCAACCCCATGGACATCCCCAAAGACACAATAGATTCCACAACACCATTGTTAATGAAGAGCTACTAAAAATATCAACCTGGATGATTTTTTTTTTAGATTTTGCCACCGAAGTGGCTAGTTTATTGTGCACCCATATCCATCCTGTGGACGGTAGCGCAAGAGCATATGGATACACAAAAGGCCTAGGCACTAGGCCCCAAAAGGGTTAACAATTGTACATATGGATTTATATCTACAGTTCACTTATCTGTTACAAGCAAATTTAGGGAATTTACTTAGTATATCTGGTATCTTATTTTCATTAATAAGTTATCTTGACATGTCACATAGGTTATTATACTGGATGACAGCCAACAAACTTACACTTAACACTGACAAAACCTTCTACATTATGTTTGGTAACAGAACAAGTGTTGCACAACTGAGCATCACCACTTCAGGAAGCTATTAGTAGAATATACAGTAAAACAACCAACAAAATCAATCGTGAAATCCTGTGTAATATGCAACAAAACAAACAAACGTTCCACTGGATGGATTACATGCAACTTCTGTGGTAAATGGAGCCACGCCCCTTGTGCTAGCATTCAGGAACTAACTACACGAGATATTAAACCAGGGAAGTGTTTTGGTTATGCCCAAATGAGACCGAACTGTGGAATAAAATCACATTGTTGTTAAAAGATGACAACATCAAGTCGGCCTTAATAATAATAATAATAATAATAATAATAATAATAATAATAAATAGTAATAGTTTATTTAGACATGGTACAATGATACATAGTTGGGTAGACATGATACATAGGTATAAATGAGATGTACATGCCAAAAGCCCCTAATATGCTGTGTATTGCGGGCATTCTTAGGACTATTTAATAGTAGACTACATGGTAATAATAATAATAATAATAATAATAATAATAATAATAATTATAATAATAATAATAATACTAATAATGATAATAATAATAATACTTTATTGAGACATGGTACAATGATACATGGTTGGGTAGACAAGATACATAGTTATTGATGAGATGTACATGCAAAAAGCCCCTAATATGCTGTGCATTGCGGGCATTCTTAGGACTACTTAATTATAGACTACATGGTAAAAAGTTATGGTTGATAATTTATAAAATAAGTATAATTGCGTATCTAAGTTATAAAGTTTAATTATAAGTTGAACATATCAATTAGTTGTAGCAATGCAACTAAAAAATTATGGTTGATAATTTATAAAATAAGTATAATTGTGTATCTAAGTTATAAAATTTGAATATAAGTTGAACATAATAGTTTATTAATTGTAGCAATGCAACTAATTGAGTGAGATAACAATTTAAAACAATTAATTGCATTGCAGTTACAGTTTACGTGGTCATTATAATGTAAATGTTATAGAAACAGTTAGCTTAGTATGTATTATTCATAACAGGTTTTTACATTTAAGTAGTTAATCAGGTTTTAGATTTAAGTGATTATTCTACTTTGTTGGGAATGATTGATATTGAGCATTTAGGTTTGGGTGAGAAGGTGGTTTTTTAGCATCGTTTTGAATTGGGGTACAGGCAGGGTCTCTTTGGCAATGACAGGTAATGAATTCCAAATTTTCGTGCCTTTTATATGCATTGAGTTTTTACATAGTGTTAGATGGACACGGGGAACATCGAGGAGTGATCTGTGTCTAGTGTTATGGTCATGTGTCCTGTTAAAATTGGTAAGGAGAAGTTTGAGTGGTGGGTTAATATTTGCATAGAGTGTTCTATGTATGTAATAGGCACAGTAGAAAGTATGAATGTCTTGTATGGTGAGTAAGTTTAGGTTTTTGAATATTGGAGGAGTATGTTGTCTGGAGTGTGAATTTGTTATCATTCTAACTGCTGCCTTTTGTTGTGTTATTAGTGGTCTGAGATGAGTTATTGATGTAGAGCCCCATGTGCAGATTCCATAGGTGAAGCTAGCTGGCCTAGTGGCTTACGCAACGGTCTAGATTTTGAGATTCTCTGACCGGGGTTCGAACCCCACCCGTGGTATGGTTTCCATAGGTGAGGTAGGGGTAAATGAGTGAGTGATATAGGGTAAGGAGAGCTGGTTGTGGAACATAGTACCGTATCTTCGATAGTATTCCCACGGTCTTTGAGACTTTCTTGGAAATTTGTAGTATATGTGTCTGAAATTTGAGGCCACTGTCAAGATGGATACCTAAGAATTTTTCCTCTGTGAGTTTTGCGATAGGGGACCCGTTTATCATTATGTTAAGTGGTGCGTTTGTAGCTCTGTTCCCAAACTGAATAAAATAGGTTTTATCAATATTGAGAGTAAGTTTGTTAGTCATCATCCAGGTAGATATTTTCTGCAATTCAGTATTTGCAGTGTTGGCTAGTATGTCTGGGCTTGGGTGAGAGATAACGTATGTAGTGTCATCTGCAAATAGTATGGGTTTGAGTAGTTGAGATGCATTTGGTAGGTCGTTAATGTAAATGAGAAAGAGAAGTGGGCCAAGAACACTTCCCTGTGGGACACCTACTGTAATAGTTTGCGGTAGAGCTAGCTCCATTTGTGTACACATATTGGTTTCTGTTGCTAAGGTATGATTTTAGGTAGTTGAGGGAGTGCCCTCTTATACCATAGTGTGATAATTTTTGGTGTAACAGATCATGGTCAACTGTATCAAAAGCTTTACGTAAATCAATGAAGATTCCCACTGGGATTTCTTTTTTCTCAAGAGCGGTGTAAATTATTTCTAACGTGTATAATGGCATCATTTGTATTTTTATTAGGCCTGAATCCAAATTGACAGTGGTTCAGTATGTTGTTGGAGGTGAGATCGGAATATATTTGTCTATGAATTAATTTTTCAAAGATTTTGGAGAGAAGGGGTAAGTTAGATATCGGCCTGTAGTTATTCAGGTCTGTTTGATCTCCTCCTTTATGTATGGGGGTGACCCTCGCTATTTTGAGTATTGATGGGAAGGTAGAGGATTCGATGGATTTGTTAAAGAGTGTTGCAATAATTGGTGAGAGAACTTGAGAGGCTTTTTTGTATATAAAAGGTGGTAAGTTATTTAGGTCACCTGCTTTGTTTGTAATGTGTTGATTATAAGTGAAACTTCTATTGGGTTGGTCGGGGCTAGGAATAGTGTGTTCGGATAGGTGCCAGTGAGATAGTCGTTAGGTGGAGTGTTTGAACTTGGGATTTTGTTTGCCAGCTTTTTCCTATGGTGGAGAAGAAATCATTGAGTTTGTTTGCTGTTTCAATAGGTGGGAGTAGGGGTTCATCTGGTTTTGTTAGCTTGATTGTTCTGTTTGTGGATATCATTTTAGTTCCTAGAATTTCAGATAGGGTTTTCCAGGTCTTTTTTATATCACCTTTTAAGTTATGTAATCTGTTCTCATAGTACAATTTTTTTGACCTTCTTATCAGACTCGTTAGGTTTGATGAGTAACGTTTGTTTGTTTTCTTGTTATTTGACCCATTCTGTACTGTTTTTCATATAGGTGCTTTATATTAATGGATTTGAGTATGCTGGGGGTTAGTCAGGGACTGTTTAATCTTTTAGCTGTGATTTGTTTAGTTTTTTTGGTGCAATGCTTACTATAGAGGTATTGGGTCTTTTTAAGAAAATTATTAATACATAAGTCAGTATCTGTGAAGTTGTCTGTTTCTGTTTGCCACTCAGTGTTTGTCATAGCTGTTATGAAGTTATTTATAGCTGTCTCATTATGCAGTCTAAAGGTAACATTAGTAGTCTCTAGTGGTAATTTTCCGAGGTTGGTTATGAGAAAGGTTGGGTAGTGGTCTGTGGTATTGTCTGTGATTATGCCTGATTTTAATGGGGATATGGTGTTAGTTCAGATGTGGTCTAATAGAGAGGCACAGGTCTCAGAGATTCTTGTAGGTTTTGTTACTGTTGGGAGCAGCAAGCAGTTGCTCATAGTGTTTGTGAATTCAGTTACTTGTGGGTCCTGATCTTGTAGGAGGTTTATATTGAAGTCTCTTGTGAGGATTAAGTGGTCTTTGTTCATGTGTACATCAGTAATCATACTTCCTAATTTTTCACTGAATTGCTGAATGTTTGACTGTGGTAATCTATAGATGTTTATAACTGTGAGAGGTTTTTGTAGGTATTTGGTTTTAAACTTAGCTATTATATATTCTCCATGTTCATCTCTTGTGCATGTATTGTTGATACATTCAAGCTGGTCTGAGTATAAGATAGCTGTGCCACCCTTGTTGGTCTGGCCTACAATTGTGTATGGCTGTGTAACCAGGAATGACATAGATATCTGTAGTATGAGGCTTTAGCCAGGTTTCAGTGAGAGCAATGATGGAAATACTGGCCTGTAGTGAGTTTAATAATGCAGTGAGGTCATCAAAATGTTTGCTTAAAGATCTGACATTGTAGTTAAAGATAGTTATGTTATTGTTGGCTTTGAGTAGTGTTTCAGCCTGTTCTGCTGTGTAGTAATGACAGTTGTTGTTAGGTTCATGTAAGTCATTTAATAAGAGGTTGATATCAGGATTAATGTTTGGAATCATAAGATTTAGTGTGATTCTATAATTAAACTTAAAAATAGAACAATGTAAATAGACTTAAGAAAAGGACAATGCAAAAGGAGTTCTTGGCACGTGAGTTAGTACGTTGGATATGTTTACAAAAATGAATAAATGAGCTAAGGTAGTCAATTTACAGCTAAAAATAATCTAAAACTATAGCACCTGGTTAGCACCTGAGTTAGTTAATTAATTAAACGAATGTTTATATATGAGTGTTATTCTAAAAGACTTAGGAACAAATGAATAATGCTAAACTTAAAAATATGATATCTGATGAATTGATTTTACTAGCTATTGGATTAACACACTTTTGAACAAAAGTCACAGAGATTTAGGATATATCTTTAGGATATTTACTATTTAACTAGCTAATAGAATTGGTTGGAAAATTACTATGATTAATATTAAGTTATAATGGAACAAATATTTAGATTCAGTATTGCACTAGTTTACCTGGAGAGAATTCCAGGGGTCAACGCCCCGCGGCCCGGTCTGTGACCAGGCATCATGTTGGACCAGAGCCTGATCAACCAGGCTGTTACTGCTGGCCGCACGCAGTCCAATGTACGAGCCACAGCCTGGCTGGTCAGGTACCGACTTTAGGTGCCTGTCCAGTGCCTGCTTGAAGACAGCCAGGGGTTTGTTGGTAATCCCCCTTATGTATGCTGGGAGGCAGTTGAACAATCTTGGGCCCCTGACACTTATTGTGTTGTCCCTCAACGTGCTAGTGGCACCCTGCTTTTCATTGGGGGATGTTACATCGCCTGCCGAGTCTTTTGCTTTCGTAGGAGTGATTTTCGTGTGCAAGTTTGGTACAAATCCTCGAGAATTTTCCACGTGTATATAACAATGTATCTCTCCCTCCTGCGTTCTAGGGAGTACAGGTTTGGAAACTTCAAGCGTTCCCAGTAATTGAGGTGGTTTATCGCAGTTATTCGTGCCGTGAAGGTTCTCTGCACATTTTCAAGGTCAGCAATTTCACCTGCCTTGAAAGGTGCAGTTAGTGTGCAGCAATATTCCAGCCTAGATAGAACAAGCGATTTGTAAAGTGTCAACATGGGCTTTGCATCCCTGGTTTTGAAGGTTCTCATTATCCATCCGGTCATTTTTCTAGCAGATGCAATTGCTACGGTGTTATGGTCCTTGAAGGTGAGATCCTCTAACATGATCACTCCCAGGTCTTTGACATTAGTTTTTCGCTCTATTGTGTGGTTGGAATTAGTTTTGTACTCCGATGAGATTTTAATTTCCTCACGTTTTCCGTATCTGAGTAATTGAAATTTCTCATCATTGAACTTCATATTGTTTTCTGCAGCCCATTTAAAGATTTGGTTTATGTCTGCTTGGAGTCTTGCAGTGTCTTCAACGGTGGACACTGTCATACAGATTCGGGTGTCATCTGCAAAGGAAGACACGGCACTGGGGCTTATATCCCTGTCTATCTCCGATATGAGGGTGAGGAACAGGATGGGAGCGAGTACTGTGCCTTGTGGAACAGAGCTTTTCACATTAGCTGCCTCAGACTTTACTCTGTTGACTACTACTCTTTGTGTTCTACTTGTTAGGAAATTATAGATCCATCTACCAACTTTTCCTGTTATTCCTTTATCACGCATTTTGTGTGCTATTACGCCATGGTCACACTTGTCAAAGGCTTTTGCAAAGTCTGTGTTAGTTACCATTTTGTCCTAGGCACATGTCGATTAGACACTAGGCCTGTTGTATGTATGTGTGTGTGTGTGTAACGAAACACTTTGAAATGTTTCGGCCCCGCCGGGAATTGAACCTGGGCCCTCCGTGCGTGAAGCAAGAGCGCTAGCCACCATGCCATCGGGGCGTGTGTATATAACATCTGCATTTTGTTTGTCTTCTAGAGCATCCAGGACTTTGGGTTTCTTCCAATTTCATTTATAGCTTTTAGTTCTTCCCGCGTTTCTTAATTCCTGTAAGATTCCTTTAGTTTTAATTCGATGTTTGCTATTTTTCTGACTAGTGTCTCCCTACGTATTTCAGATATATTGGCCTCCTGTAGCCGCTCCGTTATTCTTTGCCTTCGCCTGTATAGGGAGCGCCTCTCTCTTTCTAGTTTGCATCTTCTCCTCCTTTTCCTTAAGGGAATTTGCCTTGAGCAAACCTCTAGTGCCACAGAGTTAATTTGGTCTAGACATAGGTTAGGATCCGTGATGCTTAGGCAATCTTCCCAGTTTATATCATTTAGGACTTGGTTTACTTGGTCCCACCTTATGTTTTTGTTATTGAAGTTGAATTTGGAGAAGGCTCCCTTGCATAAGAACATAAGAACATAAGAAAAGAGGAACACTGCAGCAGGCCTGTTGGCCCATACTAGGCAGGTCCTTCACAATCCGTCCCACTAACATAAGAACATAAGAAAGGAGGAACACTCCAGCAGGCCTGTTGGCCCATACTAGGCAGGTCCTTCACAATCCGTCCCACTAACAGAACACTTGTTCAATCAAATTTTCAATGCTACCCAAGAAATAAGCTTTGACAATTCCATTCACTCATTTGTGAGTCCCACTCAAATCCAAACCCTCTCACTCATGAATTTATCCAACCTAAATTTGAAACTACCCAAGGTCCTAGCTTCAATAACCCTACTAGGCAGACTGTTCCACTCATCAACTACCCTATTTCCAAACCAATACTTTCCTATATCCTTTCTAAATCTAAACTTATCTAACTTGAATCCATTATTGCGGGTTCTCTCTTGGAGAGATATCCTCAAGACCTTATTTATATCCCCTTTGTTAATACCCATTTTCCACTTGTATACCTCGAACATGTCTCCCCTCATTCTACGTCTTACAAGTGAATGTAATTTAAGGGTCTTCAATCTTTCTTCGTAAGGAAGATTTCTAATGCTATGTATTAATTTAGTCATTCTACGCTGAATGTTTTCTAACGAATTTATGTCCATTCTGTAATATGGAGACCAAAACTGAGCTGCATATTCTAGGTGAGGCCTTACTAATGATGTATAAAGCTGTAATATAACCTCTGGACTTCTGTTGCTAACACTTCTTGATATAAATCCCAGTAATCTATTTGCCTTATTACGTACGCTTAGGCATTGCTGTCTTGGTTTAAGGTTGCTGCTTACCATCACCCCCAAGTCCTTCTCGCAATCTGTATGGCTAAGTTCTACGTTATTTAACTTATAAGTGCTTGGGTTATGGACACTCCCGAGCTTCAGAACCTTGCATTTATCTACATTGAACTGCATCTGCCACTTTTCTGACCACGAATTAAGTTTATCTAAATCTTCCTGAAGTTCTATGACGTCTATGTTTGAATCAATTATCCTACCTATCTTCGTGTAGTCGGCGAATTTGCTCATATCACTAGTAATTCCCTCGTCAAGGTCATTGATATATATTATAAATAACAATGGGCCTAAGACTGATCCTGTGGAACACCACTTGTTACAAGTCCCCATTCGGATTTAACCCCATTTTTGCACACTCTCTGCTTCCTATTGGTGAGCCATGACTCGATCCATGACAGCACTTTTCCCCCAATGCCATGAGCTGCCACTTTCTTTAACAGTCTCTGGTGCGGTACTCTATCAAAAGCCTTACTAAAGTCTAAATAAACAATATCGAATTCTTTATTGTGATCAACAGCCTCAAAAGCTTTACTGAAGAAGGTTAATAAATTAGATAGGCAGGAACGGCCCTCGTGAATCCATGCTGAGTATCATTAATCAAATTATTGTTATCTAGATGGCTTCTAATAATATCATCTATAATTGACTCTAGTAATTTGCCTACAATTGAGGTCAGGCTTATTGGGCGGTAATTTGACGGTAGTGACTTGTCCCCTGCTTTAAAAATAGGAATTACATTAGCCATCTTCCACATATCAGACACTACACCTGTTTGAAGAGATAAATTAAAAATGTTAGATATTGGTTCACAGAGTTCCGTTTTGCATTCCTTAAGAACCCTTGCAAAAAGCTCATCAGGACCCGACGATTTATTTTGTTTCAGTCGGTCTAGTTGTTTCATAACCATTTCGCTAGTGACTGTGATATTACATAATTTATCTTCTTCTGGGCCTCTGTAAAAATTAATTACTGGGATATTATTAATGTCTTCCTGTGTGAAAACCGTGAGAAAATAATTATTAAAAATAGAGCACATATCATTCTCCTTGTCAGTAAGATGCCCAGAGTTATTTTTAACGGGACCTATCTTATCCCTAACTTTTGTTCTATAAACCTGGAAAAACTTTTGGGTTAGTTTTTGAATCCCTAGCAACTTTAATTTCATAGTCCCGTTTAGCTTTTCTTATTCCCTTTTTAACGTCCCTCTTAATGTCAGTATACTGATTTATAAGATGACCCTCACTTCTTTTTATGTGCCTATAAATTCCTTTCTTCTGCCCTAAAAGATACTCAAGCCTATTATTCATCCATTTTGGGTCATTTCTACTTGATCTAATTTCTTTATACGGGATAAATGTTCTTTGGGCAGCCTGTATAGTGTTAAGAAAACTGTCATATTGATACCTCTCTTCGTCACCCCAGTCCACAATTGATAAGTGTTCTCTAAGTCCATTATAATCTGCTAAGCGAAAATCTGGGACCGTTACTGAATTATCCCTACTATCATACATCCATTCAATGCTAAAGGTAATTGACTTGTGGTCGCTTGAGCCGAGTTCCTCTGTAATTTCTAAATTATTAACAAGGGTTTCCTTGCTTGCCAGAACCAAGTCAAGTAGATTATTTCTCCTTGTAGGTTCTGTTAAAAACTGCTTCAAAAAGCAATCCTGAACTACTTCTAAAAAGTCGTTAGATTCTAAATTCCCTGTCAAGAAATTCCAATCAATCTGACTAAAGTTAAAGTCCCCTAGAATTACTACGTTATCGTGCCTTGTGGCCTTAACGATTTCCTCCCAAAGTAGTCTCCCTTGTTCCCTATCTAAGTTTGGAGGACGGTAAATCACGCCTAAAATCAATTTTTCACACCCTCTGAAAATTCTATCCAGACAGACTCTGTATGTGTTATTTCAGACTTTATACCCGTTTTTATGCAACAATTTAAATGATCACGGACATAGAGTGCCACCCCACCCCCCTTCCCGATATTTCTGTCTACTTGGAACAATTTAAAACCCTGAATGTGACATTCGGCAGGCAAGTCCCGATTTTTCATATTAAACCATGTCTCAGTTATTGCAAAAACATCAATATTACCCGTACTTGCAACTAATCTCAACTCGTCCATCTTATTCCTAGCACTACGACTATTGGTGTAATATATATTTAAAGATCCTCCTTTCTCTTTACCCTTCCTGCTCATTTCTGTTTTTCCACTATACCTATTACTGTCCTTGTCATCTAGTGTTACTAGCTTTCCACTATCCACCTTATTCTGCCTATTACTAGTTCTCCTAGAACTTATAATATTACTACACTGGGACTTCACTGTTTTCCCCCCAAAACCCATACCACTAACTATTTCTAGTTTAAAGCCCTAACAGGTCCCTCCACTGCAGTTGCCAGTGCCCCCACCCCAGACCTGGATAAGTGAACCCCATCCCTGGCATACATGTCATTTCTGCCATAGAAGAGGTCCCAGTTGTCAATGAATGTTACTGAATTTTCCTTACAGTATTTGTCCAGCCAGCAATTGACACCAATTGCCCTGGACAGCCATTCATTTCCAACTCCTCTCCTTGGCAAAATACCACATATGACAGGGTTCCCACCCTTCTTCCTAATTATGTCTATTGCTGACCTAAACCTGCTAGTCAGGTCCTCACTCCTACGTCTGCCAACATCGTTGCCTCCAGCACTGAGACAGATAATAGGATTGCTCCCATTACCTCTCATGATGTCGTCCAGACGGCTAACAATATCCTCCATCCCAGCCCCAGGAAAGCAAACCCTCTGTCTCCTACTCCTATCAATCAAACAGAAAGCCCTATCCATGTACCTAACCTGACTGTCCCCAACAACAACAATGTTTTTACCTTCCTTGGTGTCGTTCGTCGTGACGCTCCCAGAAGTCGACTCACATTCATCGGGTAGCACGGAGAATGGGTTCGATGTTTCCACAACATTCTCCTGGGTCTTCGTTGTTTCTACCTCTCCACCCGTCCTCTTGATCCTTAACTTTGTCCCATGCGTTCTAGCCACTGTCCAGGTTCCTTTCTTGGCTTGAGGATTCTCAACAGGAGGATTACTACGAATCCTCTTGTTTTCCTCAGTCAGTCGCTGTATCTCAAGCTTAGCTACCCTCAGTTCTTCCTTCAGCTGCTGGTAGAGTAGCTCAAGAGAGGACATCTTCTTCAGATTCACAGAGAGCACACAAAACACGTCTTCACTGAGTTAAGTCAGGTCCACGTCTCTTTTCCAACCTCCTACAGAAATATTTGTCTAACCTGAAACAGAATATTTGCTCAACCCAATTTTCAATGCTACCCAAGAAATAAGCTTTGATAATTCTATTTACTCATGTGCGAGTCCCACTCAAATCCAACCCCCTCTCACTCATGAATTTATCCAACCTAAATTTGAAACTACCCAAGGTCCTAGCTTCAATAACCCTACTAGGCAGACTGTTCCACTCATCAACTACTCTATTTCCAAACCAATACTTTCCTATATCATTTCTAAATCTAAACTTATCTAACTTGAATCCATTATTGCAGGTTCTCTCTTGGAGAGATATCCTTAAGACCTTATTTATATCCCTTTTGTTAATACCCATTTTCCATTTGTATACCTCGATCATGTCTCCCTCATTCTACGTCATACAAGTGAATGTAATTTAAATGTCTTCAATCTTTCTTCGTAAGGAAGATTTCTAATGCTATGTATTAATTTAGTCATTCTACGCTGAATGTTTTCTAACGAATTAATGTCCATTCTGTAATATGGAGACCAGAACTAAGCTGCATAATCTAGGTGAGGCCTTACTAATGATGTATAAAGCTGTAATATAACCTCTAAACTTCTGTTGCTTACACTTCGTGATATAAATCCCAGTTATCTGTTAGCCTTATTACGTACCCTTAGGCACTGCTGTCTTGGTTTAAGGTTGCTGCTTACCATAACCCCCAAGTCATTCTCGCAATCTGTATAGCTAAGTTCTACGCCATTCAGTTTATAAGTGCTTGGGTAATGGACACTCCCGAGCTTCAGAACCTTGCATTTATCTACATTGAACTGCATCTGCCACTTTTCTGACCACGAATTGAGTTTGTCTAAATCCTCCTGAAGTTCCCTGACATCAACGTTTGAAAAAATTATCCTACCTATCTTCGTGTCGTCGGCGAATTTGCTCATATCACTAGTAATTCCCTCATCAAGGTCATTGATATATATTATAAACAACAACGGGCCCAAGACTGATCCCTGTGGAACGCCACTTGTTACAGATCCCCACTCGAATTTAACCCTATTTAAGCACACTCTTTGCTTACTATTGGTGAGTTATGACTCGATCCATGACAGCACTTTTCCCCCAATTCCATGAGCTGCCACTTTCCTTAACAGTCTCTGGTGCGGTACTCTATCAAAAGCCTTACTAAAATCTAAATAAACAATATCGAATTCCTTATCATGATCAACAGCCTCAAAAGCTTTACCGAAGAAAGGTAATAAATTAGTTAGGCAGGAACGGCCCCTCGTGAATCCATGCTGAGTAGCGTTAATCAAATTATGTTTATCGAGATGGTTTCTTATAATATCAGCTATAATTGACTCTAGTAATTTGCCTACAATTGAGGTCAGGCTTATTGGGCGGTAATTTGACAGTAGTGACTTGTCCCCTGCTTTAAAAATAGGAATTACATTAGCCATCTTTAACATATCAGACACTACACCTGTTTGAAGAGATAAATTAAAAATGTTACTTAATGGTTCACAGAGTTCCATTTTGCATTCCTTAAGATTATTATTATTATAATCAAATATAAGCGCTAAACCACAGGGGTTATACAGCGCTGCAGGTTATTGTAGGATGCAGGGAGAGTGGGTTGTAAGAGGGAGATGGATGATTAGTAGGGTATGGAGTGCAGCATGACGGTGGATAGTGCAGGGATAGAGGGTAGCAAGAGATCGAGGTAGAAGGGATTGAGGGAGGTGCTAGAGGTATAATCTTCAGAGTTTGTGTAGTAAGTCAGTTTCTGTCAAAAAGTCAACAAGAGAGTCAGGATTAAAGGAGGGTCCATCTGCAAGAAGGGAAGGTAAAGAAAGGGCCGCAGAGCGAAGACGTCGTTGAAGGTAAATCCTGTGTGCTCGTTGATAGAGTGGGCAGTCCAGCAGAATATGTCGAACAGACACTGGAACCTGACAATGCTCACAGAGAGGGGCAGGAGCCTCTCCATGAGATACCCGTGAGTAAGACGAGTGTGGCCGATGCGAAGACGGGAGAGAGTAGTCTCCCAACCTCGACATTGGTGACAAGAAGAAGGCCAGAAACCTATAACCGGTTTAATAGAATAAAGTTTGTTATTCAGCAGGTCAGACCTGCGTT
>WNWK01032877.1:0-21575 GCA_009830355.1 Cherax destructor
GTATGGGTAGGAGTGAGTAGGCAGGAGAGGTGAGGTGACAGGGGGGGTAATGGAGGTAATGTGAGGTCACTGGTGACTACACCATCACCTCTCATTCCACCATACTCTACTCACCCTCTCTCTACCTAAAATAAAATATAATATAAAATAAAGTATATGCATAAGAATAATAAGAATATAACGGGGACAGTGAATATTACTATTCCACTCAAACACAGTTTATTTAAGTCCTTGTACAATAATATATTTGGGAACAGGAGAACACTATTGGGTTTAGATAAATGGGGATTGTACATATAAGCAGCGAGACAGGGAATACAATCAACTGACGGAACAGAATATAACTTACAATATAGTTCAGAGGACAGTTCACCACAGCAACTCAGTCACACTGCTGCCACAGGTCCCAAGACCTGCTCCAACAGAACTCTGCCCAGTGTCTCCAACAGTCTCCTCCAGAGACTCTACAGCAGCTCTCTCCCAGAGCTCTGCACACCGGCAGCCGCTCTGCTAGAATCTCGTGCCCAGAGCTCTGCACACAGGCCAGAGCTCTGCCCGAATCTCCTTTCTAGTTGTTTCCTCGGCCTTATATAGTCCTCCAAGCATCCCCCCAATGAGGAGTGCACCATGTGCTTTGACCTGACGCCGAAACCTGACGCTAGTTCAAGACAAAAGACCTGAGCCTTAATCCGAACGGCAGGTGTGGCTGCTTAGGTAGACCTCACAGCACACTGACTACATCACATCCCCCTTTGTCCCCCACTTTAAAATATCTGAGAACTAGGACAATTTGTCCTAAGTTATTAGACTATTTTAATCCTAAACCCTTAATTATATTACAATACAAAGACAAAATTACACATAACATAATACAATTACATATATTTCCGTCAGCCTTCTCAACTACCACAAGGCAGCATAATCAGTACACCTCGCAGGTGACCAGCATAACAGTTGCTCTCTGGTGCAAAGCCTCCTTACCCGTCATTTCTCCTTAAAACTAAATATCTGGCTCCAGTGCCTTCCCTACTTCTACTAGAAATGCACTAGCCGTTGCTAGTCACCCTCGCACGTTAACCATTGGGCCAAACCTCTCTAGGCTTCTTTGGCGTGGAAAACTGCTCCAACAGGTTGCATTCTTTCAAGTAACTGCAACTGGACCACATCACGACCACCAAGGTCGCATGTTCATCACACTTCACATACACACTTCAACATCTGAAAATCGAGATAGGGCAAGCATCGCAGCTAAGACCCACCATTATCCTATGCCACTACTAGGATTCACTGGCCTCATAAAACAAGGTAGACATGATCACTTGACCGTTTCCAAGGTCACCTTATTCCACACAGGTAACACTAACACTTCTGGCAAGTCAAAGTAGGCTGGGAACATCTCACACTCTTAATTGTCTCTCATGGCTGGCAGGACATCCCCCATACTGGTCTTACAGGGTGGCCAGCATGACAGCATACACCTCCATACCACCCATGGCAGCACGCTCGTCCCAGCAGCTGGAGTCCATCCCCACGGCTCGCGTCCTTCCACATCTCCGAAGATGGCGGCTCCTTCATAGTAGATTCTCCTGTCCTGGCACCAGACAGAATCCCTCATACTCCACTGCAGCAGCATCGCCATCATCTCCTCCTGCTAGGCAGCATCGCAGCATCACAGCATCACAGCACCGCCACAGCATCGCAGCACGGCTACAACATCGCAGCACGGCCATAGCATCGCAGCACGGCCCCAGCATCGCAGCATGGCCATAGCATCGCAGCACGGCCCCAGCATCGCAGCACGGCCCCAGCATCGCAGCACGGCCCCAGCATCGCAGCACGGCCCCAGCATCGCAGCACGGCCCCAGCATCGCAGCCGGCCCCAGCATCGCAGCACGGCCACACCATCACAGCACGACCACAACATCTCAGCGTCACAGCATGGCAGGCAGCAGCACACAGCCAGTATCAGCATAGCAGACAGCATCAGACACCCTGGTCTCAGTAAACTGCAGCATCATAAGCCGCGGACATTAGCAGTAGCAGGCTAGGGTCAGATGCTCAAGGTGAGGTGAGGTGAGGTCACTTCTGGTCATTACCAGAGGTGCGGTCACTCATCCCTGGCAACTGCGGGTAACTTGCGGTCAGTGGGTGATGGTCACAGGGTGGGTGACACCCACTACAATGGATGACAGACCAGGGCAGCAATACAGCAACTGGAGCACATCAGCTGGATGACTGGGCACATCAGCTGGGTGACTGGACACATCAGCTGGGTGACCATGAGAGCCAGCTCTTCAATGGGTGACAGTTGTGGATGATTCTTCCAAGGCGGGCTGGGTGACTGGGTGACTTCTCGTTTCTCTGTAAATATTCAGTTTCGGCCAGTAATTGCTTCCCCCAAAAGTCTCACCCAAACACTCACAACCTCCACCATTTATCCCAAACCCACACACAACTCCACCAAATATAATAATACAACCACACAATTACTCAGACCCGCGGTCAAAAAAAAAGGTCAGCTTAGGTCACTTGGATTATAATATCTCCCAGATATTTACTTTAACTTACACACAAAAAAATTGGTAGCAAATGGTAGCATAACACAAATATAAGCGAGCAGTCAAAAGGCACATGGGACTGGTTCCTACTATAAAAATAATAAGAACCACCACCGCTTAGACACCATGTCATGTAGGGGGGTATGGAAATATAACGGATAATCGGGGATATGGGAGTATGGGTAGGGAGTGAGTAGGCAGGAGAGGTGAGGTGACAGGAGCGGAGGTAATGGAGGTAATGTGAGGTCACTGGTGACTACACCATCACCTCTCATTACCACCATACTCTACTCACCCTCTCTCTACCTAAAATAAAATATAATATAAAATAAAGTATATGCATAAAGAATAATAAGAATATAACGGGGACAGTGAATATTACTATTCCACTCAAACACAGTTTATTTAAGTCCTTGTACAATAATATATTTGGGAACAGGAGAACACTATTGGGTTTAGATAAATGGGGATTGTACATATAAGCAGCGAGACAGGGAATACAATCAACTGACGGAACAGAATATAACTTACAATATAGTTCAGAGGACAGTTCACCACAGCAACTCAGTCACACTGCTAGCCACAGGTCCCAAGACCTGCTCCAACAGAACTCTGCCCAGTGTCTCCAACAGTCTCCTCCAGAGACTCTACAGCAGCTCTCTCCCAGAGCTCTGCACACCGGCAGCCGCTCTGCTAGAATCTCGTGCCCAGAGCTCTGCACACAGGCCAGAGCTCTGCCCGAATCTCCTTTCTAGTTGTTTCCTCGGCCTTATATAGTCCTCCAAGCATCCCCCCAATGAGGAGTGCACCATGTGCTTTGACCTGACGCCGAAACCTGACGCTAGTTCAAGACAAAAGACCTGAGCCTTAATCCGAACGGCAGGTGTGGCTGCTTAGGTAGACCTCACAGCACACTGACTACATCACACTCAGTCATGATAGAAGGTGGTCAGTCCCTCAGTCATGATAGAAGCTGGTCAGTCCCTCAGTCATGATAGTAGGTGGTCAGTCCTTCAGTCATGATAGAAGGTGGTCAGTCCCTCAGTCATGATAGAAGGTGGTCAGTCCCTCAGTCATGATAGAAGGTGGTCAGTCCCTCAGTCATGATAGAAGGTGGTCAGTCCCTCAGTCATGATAGAAGGTGGTCAGTCCCACAGTCATGATAGAAGGTGGTCAGTCCCACAGTCATGATAGAAGGTGGTCAGTCCTTCAGTCATGATAGAAGGTGGTCAGTCCCACAGTCATGATAGAAGGTGGTCAGTCCCTCAGTCATGATGGAAGGTGGTCAGTCCCACAGTCATGATAGAAGGTGGTCAGTCCTTCAGTCATGATAGAAGGTGGTCAGTCCCACAGTCATGATAGAAGGTGGTCAGTCCCTCAGTCATGATAGAAGGTGGTCAGTCCCACAGTCATGATAGTAGGTGGTCAGTCCTTCAGTCATGATAGAAGGTGGTCAGTCCCTCAGTCATGATAGAAGGTGGTCAGTCCCACAGTCATGATAGAATTTGGTCAGTCCCACAGTCATGATAGAAGGTGGTCAGTCCCACAGTCATGATAGAAGGTGGTCAGTCCCACAGTCATGATAGAAGGTGGTCAGTCCCTCAGCCAGAAGTGTTGCAGGCTCGAACGTCAGTTCCTTCATCAACTCACAGAGAATCCTCCACAGTCAAGATGGTTATCGTTGTAGTTGACGGGTGTGGGGAAGCCTTCTCTCCAAGCTGAAGATCTGGAAGCTGGGTTCAGAAGCCTCCCGTGGGCTTCAACCCACCGTGGGTGCCATAAAATACCCATGAATGCCGCCCACGCCCATGCCCACTTTACGACCGACATTTTGAATGTCCTGAGAGTAGCTAGCACGGACTGCCTTTATATATATATGGTAAAAGACCCTCTGGGCACTCTCAAAGTTCTCTGTGTGATGGCAATGAGGTGACACCAGTTGGTGGCAGTGAGGTGACACCAGTTGGTGGCACTCCCAGAGGAACTTATCATCCAAGGTACGATAGACAACAACAGTGACCTGAGTCTGTTTACTGTTACGTGTGTGTGTGTTTGTGTGTGTGTGTAAGATAGGTTATAGATGATGTCTGGTGGGTTCATGAGAATCAGCAGCAGGTGGCACTCACTGCTCTCAATACAGTATCACCCTGGCACTGATGCAGTGACCTTGACGCTGAGGTCGTCACAACATATAAATGGTGTCACATGTTGCATTACTCCACTCTTATTCACTCTAAGACTTCCAGTTAGCAATCATGGGCATGAGCGGCTTCGCGTGGGCTGTGGGCATGGGCATGCTGTGCGCGGCAGCGTGGGTGGATGCCCATGGGAGGTTGATGGAGCCAGTGTCCAGGTCATCAGCTTGGAGGAAAGGTTTCAACACTCCCGTCAACTACAACGACAACGAACTCTTCTGTGGTGGTTTTGGGGTGAGTACTGCTACCCACAACAGCCTGGTTGATCAAGAGCCTCCGTTCACTATACTCGTTCCTACGTTCACTATATGACTTCCCTCACAGGTACAATACAACGAGAATGATGGCAAGTGTGGTGTGTGTGGTGACAACTGGGCTGACCCACAACCCAGGGACAACGAGGCTGGTGGCACCTATGGTACTGGCACCATCGTGGCTAACTACACCATGGGACAGGTAGCTACCTATGGTACCATCACTGCTAACTACACCATAGGTCAAGAAGTCTAATGGACATCAAGGATTCTTAGATATTATCATTTTAAGATTATAGACCTTGAATACTGCTGCAGTGGGGTCAGTCTTGGATCATATTAACGCAGTGGGGTCAGTCTTGGATCATATTACCGCAGTGGGGTCAGTCGTGGATCATATTACCGCAGTGGGGTCAGTCTTGGATCATATTACCGCAGTGGGGTCAGTCTTGGATCATATTACCGCAGTGGGGTCAGTCTTGGATCGTATTACCATAGTGGGGTCAGTGTTGGATCATATTACTGCAGTGGGGTTAGTCTTGGATCATATTACTGCAGTGGGGTCAGTCTTGGATCGTATTACTCCAGTGGGGTCAGTGTTGGATCATATTACTGCAGTGGGGTTAGTCTTGGATCATATTACTGCAGTGGGGTCAGTCTTGGATCGTATTACCGTAGTGGGGTCAGTGTTGGATCATATTACTGCAGTGGGGTTAGTCTTGGATCATATTACTGCAGCGGGGTCAGTGTTGGATCATATTACTGCAATGGGGTTAGTCTTGGATCATATTACTGCAGTGGGGTCAGTCTTGGATCGTATTACCGCAGTGGGGTCAGTGTTGGATCATATTACTGCAGTGGGGTCAGTCTTGGATCATATTACTGCAGTGGGGTTAGTCTTGGATCATATTACTGCAGTGGGGTCAGTGTTGGATCACATTACTGCAGTGGGGTCAGTATTGGATCATATTACTGCAGTGGGGTCAGTGTTGGATCATATTACTGCAGTGGGGTCAGTCTTGGATCATATTAACGCAGACTGACCCCACTGCATTAATATGATCTATATATATATATATATATATATATATATATATATATATATATATATATATATATATATATATATATATATATATATATATATATATATATATATATATCGGATATTTTTCATGTTTCTTGGATCTTCTTCAGTACATTAACGCCTGTGTATCCCTGGTGGCAGGATATCACCATAGAGGTCGACGTCACCACCAACCACAAGGGATACTTCGAGTTCCGTCTCTGTGTGAACAACGACGTCACAAAGATCATCACTGATGAGTGCCTTGATGAACACCTCCTTGAACACTCTGATGGCTCTGGCACCAAGGACTACATTTACACTGATGTGAGTAGCAACTTCAACTGATAACAGGGGTCACACTTGAGGCCTGGTTTCAAGTGATAGCTTTCACTGATAACAGCTCTTAGCTTGTATATACAACACTGTTTAACACTAGTCTCCCATAACTGTTCCAAAATGTAAATGTTTTACATATTTACAGGATCCAGAATGGCATAATACCACTGTAAAACTGCCCAAGGATGTTGTCTGTACCCAGTGTGTACTCCAGTGGCACTACCATGCAGGTGCTGCATGACACTCTTGTTATACTGAATAATAATAATAATAATAATAATAATAATAATAATAATCCTACCACTACTACTACTACTACTACACTACTACACTACTACATAATACTACACTACTACTACTACTACTACTACTACTACATACCACTACTACTACTACATCTACTACTACACCACTACTACTACTACCACTCTACTCTACTACTACCACTACTACTACTACTACTACCACCATACTACTACTCACACTACACTACTACTACTACCACTACTACTACTACTCTACTACTACTCTACACTACCACTACTACTACTACACCTACTACTACTACTACCACTACTACTACTACTACTACTACTACCATTACACTACTACTACCACTACTACTACTACCATTACCACTACTACTACCACTACTACTACTACTACCACACTACTACTCACTATACCATTACTACTACTACTACCACTACTACTACTACCATACCACTACTACTACTCACCACTTACCACTCACTACTCACTACTACTACCATATTACCACTACCTACTACACTACCTACTACTACTACCACTACTACTCACTACCACTACTACTACTACTACTACTCTACCTACACTACTACCACTACCACTACTACTACTACCATCACACTACTACTACTACTACTACCATACCACTACTACTACTACACTAACTACTACTACTACCACTACTACTACTACTACCATTACTACTACTACTACACTACAACTACTACCATTACACTACTACTACTACCACCATACCACTATTACTACTACCACTACCACTACTACTCACCACTCATCTACTACTACCACTACCTACTAACTACTACACTACTACACATACTACTACTACACACTACTACTACTACCACTACTACTACTACTACTACCTACTACTACTACTACTACTCTACCACTACTACTACTACCACCATTCACCACTACTACTACCACTACTACTACTACTCACCACTACTCTACTACTACCATTACTACTACTACTCACACTACTACTCATCTACCACTACCACTACTACTCACCATACCATATACTACATCCCACTACTACCACTACACTACTACCATTACCACTACTACTACACCTACCATCTACCTACTACCATACAAACTACTACCACTACAACTACTACCATTACCACTACTACTACTACCATTACCACTACTACTACTACTACTACTACTACCACTACAACTACTACCATTACCACTACTACTACTACCATTACCACTACTACTACCATTACTACTACTACTACCACTACAACTACTACCATTACCACTACTACTACTACCATTACCACTACTACTACTACTACTACCATTACCACTACTACTACTACTACTACCATTACCACTACTACTACTACTACTACCATTACCACTACTACTACTACTACTACCATTACCACTACTACTACTACCATTACCACTACTACTACTACTACTACTACTAATAATAATAATGAACACTGACAGGTAATGCTTGGGGTGACTGTGGCAACGGTACGGAGGCTGTGGGATGTGGGCCTCAAGAAACTTTTCGTGGGTGTGCTGATATTGGCATATACTAGCTTAGGCCTATGCTGCCCACCAGCAAGCCTAAGTCACCTCTGGTAGATTCAACAACAGTCGTTGAACACAGTCGTTGAACACAGTCGTTCACTTCACCAGATGTAAAGCAGACGAGCTGCCCGTTCACCTTGTTCATTAGCATGGCATTATGGGTAAATATTCCTTGGATCAAGAGCCCTTTACCAAGGCCGTCTCTCTCATCATACATGCAATAATACACACATTATACATGGTGTTTATGCATCATATATATCACGCGAAATACACACATTTAATAATAAATATATTAAATACACATTAAGTAAACATTATATTTGTATGGTGTATACTGTATGTATGGTATATATTGTATGTTTCTATGGTATATATTGTATGTTTGTATGGTATATATTGTATATTTTAAGAATGTTCATACATACACGTATACTAAGTTTGTGTTAAGTAAAAAATACATAAAAAATTATTTGTATTATTAAATAACACCTATACACATTGGCAGCACAGGTGTGTATACACCAATGTATACATGTATGATGACAGTTGTATATTAATCTAGATGTAAATATACATTGAGATGTTTATATGTTACGACTGCGATATCGTACCTTAAATAAAAAGGTCCTGGCTCCTAAATGACTGTTCAATCTGGTGTCCAGGACATTTAAAGTACACTGAAAATACACAGCAACTCTGGCCAGCATACAATTATATGTTAAACAATATTAATTATTATTAGGAAGGAAGGATAAAAACTCACTTATATAAAAATATATATTATATAATGAGTAACTTATATACAACTTATAACCTACTACAAATACCACCACAGTTCACTAGCTCACTACTACTAGTGAATAAAAGAACAGGGAGGCTCCATGACACCTTCCCTTGCTGTAGGCTACTTAGCCTACAGTTAAAACTTACCAAAATTACCTACTCAAACTACCGCCCAAACATTAATAACTCCGTCACCACCGTCTCCTACTGACTCCCCAAAACCTCACCTGCTCCTGTCCTGGCCACACTCCATGACCACGAATAATACGCGTCTCGTTTCAGTACAATCCCGGAACTATGGAGCATTATTTTTTATATAAATTTTATTGCAGCACACTGCATAACAATATGCACCATGAGGTGTATATACATCGAAATGCATCTATAAACTTAGACGAGTTTATACACCAACATATATATATAAACTGAGAGGAGAATATACATTGAGATGTGTGTATATATATATATATATATATATATATATATATATATATATATATATATATATATATATATATATATATATATATATATATATATATATACCAGGAAATTATAAAATGTTGAGTGAATGGAGCTTCAATATTCATGGATGAATAAGACACATGTGCAACAACTGGGTGTCTTTATTGATGAACAAGACACATGTGCAACACCTGGGTGTCTTTATTGATGAATAAGACACATGTACAACACCTGTATTCACTGATACTGAACACAATGCTCAGTGTTAACGTCAGATTTGTTCTATAGTAACAGTACTACAGTGGCAGTCCTACACTGACACTCCTACACTGACAGTCCTACACTGACACTCCTACACTGACAGTCCTCCAGAGACAATACTACACTGACAGTCCTACAGTAACAGTCCTACTGTAGACAGCTTATGCTGTCTGTTAGTGTCATATCTCGCGGCACTATGGTGCTGCCCTCTCTAGGCCTGCCGAGGTCAGTGGGACACTATCCCACCTCTGCCACCACTGTAGATGCTGTTATTCTGTTGAACAGCGGTTTAGTGCAGAACCGTACACCAACTGGTGATACCGGAGTCCCTGGTAGGAGTCCCTGGTACCCGCGACTCTCAAGTTGATCCACGATGTCCCAGGCGCAGTGCACCCCGGGAAGGACCGCAGCATCAAACAGGCAAGAATGAAATACTTCTGGCCTAAGATGGCAGCAGAAATTGCCAAGTATGTACACCAGTGTGTCGTTTGTTTACAACACAAGGGTACTATCACGGGTCCCAATCCCATTCTGAAGTATCCCATTACAAAGGAGCCCTGGGAGAGAACTTCTGTCGACCTGTTGACGAATTTCTCAACCTCGGAGAAGGGTAATAAACACCTGCTTGTAATGATAGATAACTTGACGTGGTACTGCGAGTTAGTACCCATCCCTGATAAAACTACCGAGCCAATCGCAAACGCTTTCCGTGAGCACATCGTTCTCTGTCATACCTGCCCACGTGTCCTCCTGTCAGACAATGGGTCGGAGTTCATAAATGCCACGATGCAGGTTCTTTGTTCCAGGTTTAACATTCACCAAGCACCAGTAGCTCCTCGCCACCCTGTGAGTAATGGTCTTGCTGAACGTACAAACGCAAAGTCGTGGAGGTGCTCAGAGTAACCGTTAACCTGAGTTGTACTACGTGGGATGAGGCTATTCCAGATGTTCAGTGTACATTAAACTCTTCCCTCAACAGCTCGATTGGTGAGACACTTCATTTTGCCTTGTACGGCTATGATAAGCGTTTACCATACGAAATTCTGTTTGCTCCGCCTTGTCCAACTTATGACACCAATAACACCAGTGTAGTCACGATGCGGACCACACAGCTTGTTTTTCCAACAAGTACATGAAAGAGAACCTCATAAAAGCTACAGATAGGTTCACGTCTGATCGCAACGCCCACGCTAAGGAAAGCAAGGTGGAACCAGGTTGCAAAGTTATGTTGCTCAACGATCGCTACCGGAACTATCAAAGAGGCTCACCTTGACCACATGAAATATGTTGACCATGTGCAAGCCGAAGCAGAGCTGAAGTCGCATGCATTGCAAAGCCACAATCAGACTCACACTAGTTCTTCACCCACTACCACTACGACAGATGACAGTCCTGTAAGGCTCCATACTTATGACCTGAGACCCAGGACAGCAGTACATTTCTGTGACATTGACATACCTACGCTAGCTACGCTAATTATTTTCTTGCAGAAATGGGGATTAATGCACACACATTGTATAGTTAGTAAATAACGGAGTCAGGGTGGACAACATCATGTAATATGTAAAATTATTTTAGAAGGGTACCCGTAGTATAATGAATTCCATTGAAATAATGTTATTGTAAGAATGTGCACCCAGTGTGTCTCGTAAAACCTGTATAAAGGTCAGGGCAGTGCCGCCCTTGTGTCAAATGTCACACCTTAGGAAATGCTGCTGTCAGTCATTGTTTGCAGATGTGAGGATGGTACAGCACTCCAGGATGTGCAGGTCAAGCCTGATGCCCTAGCCCTGTGGACAACCTGTACATAGAAGAGAGACTAGTTCCAGTGCTGACATCCCCTTGCTCTGTCCTCAGTACAGCTGTGCGAGCAAGCCAATTTTCTCTTCCCTCAGGATGGGAGAGTTTTTGAAGCCTGCTATATATATATATATATATATATATATATATATATATATATATATATATATATATATATATATATATATATATATATATTATATATATATATATATATATATATATATATATATATATATATATATATATATATATATATATATATATATATATATATATATTGATATGTTCTTTTGAATTTTGGGTGAGCGAAAGCCAATCCCCCGGGTTAACTATTGCATGTATTTATCTTTCACACCTTCGTGCCCACCAGCATTGTCGTGTCGAGACGACACGAGGTAGGTGGCCGAGCGAATGTAGACAGCCAATGCTGTCTGTTAGTTTCATATCTCACGACACTACAGTGCTGCCCTCTCTAGGCCTGCCGAGGTCAGTGGGACAATATGCCCACCCAGCCTAACTAACACGGCTTCCATCCTAGGACATCCTACCCCACAGCGGTCTGGCTTCCGGGTCCCCTCACTCTGCCCGTTGTGTACTCACTCCTCCGTCTAATAAAGCAATCTAGTCTACGGCTGTATGTCTGCAACCTACGCTACCCATTCGGCACTAAACCGCTGTTCAACAGAATAACAGCAACTACACTACAGTGACAGTCCTACAGTGACAGTCCTACAGTGACAGTCCTACAGTGACAGTCCTACAGTGACAGTCCTACAAGGGACAGTCCTACAGTGATAGTTCTACAGTGACACTCCTACAGTGACAGTCCTACAGGTGTAGCAAGTACTCTGGGTACCACCAGGTGTAGCAAGTACCTTGGGTACCACCAGGTGTAGCAAGTACCTTGGGTACCACCAGGTGAAGCAAGAACCCTGGGTACCACCAGGTGTAGCAAGTTTCCTGGGTACCACCAGGTGTTCACAAGTACCCTGGGTACCAAAAGGTGTAGCAAGTACCCTGGGTTCCACCAGGTGTAGCAAGTACCCTGGGTACCACCAGGTGTAGCAAGTACCCTGGGTACCACCAGGTGTAGCAAGTACCCTGGGTACCCCAAGGTGTTCACAAGTACCCTGGGTACCACAGGTGTAGCAAGTTACCTGGGTACAACCAGGTGTTCACAAGTACCCTGGGTACCACAAGGTGTAGCAAGTACCGTGGGTAACACCAGGTGTAGATAGTACCCTAGGTACAACAAGGTGTTCACAAGTACCCTGGGTACAACAAGGTGTTCACAAGTACCCTGGGTACCACCAGGTGTATCAAGTATCCTGGGTACAACTAGGTATAGCGAGTACCTTGGGTAACACCAGGTGTAGCAAGTACCCTAGGTACAACAAGGTGTTCTCAAGTATCCTGGGTACCACCAGGTGTAGCAAGTACCCTGGGTAACACCAGGTGTTCACAAGTACCTTGGGTACCACCAGGTGTAACAAGTACCAAGGGTACATCCAGGTGTAGCAAGTAAACTGGGTACAACCAGGTTAGCAAGTACCCTGGATACCACCAGGTGTAGCGAGTACCTTGGGTACCACCAGGTGTAGCAAGAACCCTGGGTATCACTAGATGTAGCAAGTACCCTGGGTAAAACCAGGTGTTCACAATTACCCTGGGTACCACCAGGTGTATCAAGTACCTTGTATAACACCAGGTGTAGCAAGTACCTTGGGTACCACCAGGTGTTGCAAGTAACCTTGGTACCACCAGGTGTAGCAAGCATCTTCGGTACCACCAGGTGTAGCAAGTACCCTGGGCACCACAAGGTCTTCACACGTACCTTAGGTACATCCAGGTGTAGCAAGTACTCTTAGTACCACCAGGTGTAGCAAGTACCTTGGGTACCACCAGGTGTAGCAAGTACCTTGGGTACCACCAGGTGTAACAAGTACCCAGGGTACAACCAGCTGTAGCAAGTACCCTGGGTACCACCAGGTGTTCATAGGTACCCTGGGTACCACCAGGTGTAGCAAGTACCTTGGGTACCACCAAGTGTAGAAAGTACCATGGGTACCACCAGGTGTTCACAAGTACCTTGGGTACCACCAGGTGTAACAAGTACCCTGGGTACCACCAGGTGTACCAAGTACCCTGGGTACCACCAGGTGTACCAAGTACATTGGGTACCACCAGGTGTACCAAGTACCTTGGGTACCACCAGGTGTTGCAAGTACCCTGGGTACCACCAGTTGTAGGAGTACCCTGGGTACCACCAGGTGTAGCAAGTATCTTGGCAACCACAAGGTGTAGCAAGTACATTGAGTACCACCAAGTGTTGCAAGTACCCTGGGTATCACCAGCTGTTCAAAAGTACCCTGGGTACCACCAGGTGTAGCAAGTACCTTGGGTCCCACCAGGTGTTCACAAGTGCTTTGGGTACCACCAGGTACAGCAAGTATCCTGGGTACCACCAGGTGTAGCAAGTACCTTCGGTACCACCAGATGTAGCAAGTACCCTGGGTACCAACATGTGTAGCCAGGGTACCACCAGCAAGTACTGGGTACCACTAGGTGTAACAAGTACCTTGTGTACCACCAGGCGTAGCAAATACTTTGGGTACCACCAGGTGTAGCAAGTACCCTGGGTACGACCAGGTGTTTACAAGTTCCCTGTGTACCACCAGGTGTAGCAATTACCCTGGGTACCACCAGGTGTAGCAAGAACCCTGTGCACCACTAGTTGTAGTAAGTACATTGGGTACAACCACGTGTAGCAAGTACCTTGGGTACCACCAGGTGTAGCAAGTACCCTGGGTACCACTAGGTGTTCCCAAGTACCCTAGGAACCACCCGGTATAGCAAGTACCTTGAATACCACCAGGTGTAGCACGTACCTTAGGTACCACCAGGTGCAGCAAGAACCCTAGGCACCACTAGGTGTAGTAAGTACCCTGGGTACCACCAGGTGTAGCAAGTATCTTGGGTACCACTAAGTGTACTAAGTACCCTTGGTACCACCAGGTGTTCACAATTACCCAGGGTACCACCAGGTGTTCACGAGTACCCTGGGAACCACTATTTGTAGCAAGTACCCTTGGTACCCCCATTTGTAGCAAGTACCCTGGGAACCACCAGGTATTTACAAGTACCCTGTGTACCACCAGGTTTTTACCAGTACCCTGGGTACCACCAGGTGTAGCAAGTACCCTGGGTACCACCAGGTATTCACAAGTACCTTGGGTACTTATGTGGTTGCTACCATGTCTAGCAAGTACCCTCTGTTTGTACTTTTGTGATGCCAGGTGTAACAAGTAACCTGGGTACGTACCTGGGTGCCACCATTTGCAGCAAGTACCTTGGGTACCACCAGTTGTAGCAAGTACCTTGGGTTCCACTAGGTGTTGCAAGTACCCTGGGTACCAAAATTTGTAGGAAGTCCCCTGGGTACTACCAGGTGTAGAAAGTACCCTGGGTACCACCAGGTGTTTACACGTACCCTGGGTACCATCAGGTGTAGCAATTACCCTGGGTACCGCCAGGTGTTCACAAGTACCTTGGGTACGTATGTGGGTGCTACCAGGTCTAGTAAGTACCCTCTGTACGTACTTGGGTGCTACCAGGTGTTCACAAGTACCCTGGGTACGTACCTGGGTGCCACCAGGTGTAACAAGTAACCTGGGTACGTACCTGGGTGCCACAATTTGTAGCAAGTACCCTGGGTACCACCAGGTGTAGCAAGTACCCTGGGTACCACCATGTGTAGCAAGTACCTTGGGTTCCACCAGGTGTTGCAAGTACCCTGGGTACTCCCAGGTGTAGAAAGTACCTTGTGTACCGCCAGGTGTTTACACGTACCCTGGGTACCACCAGGTGTAGCAAGTACCCTGGGTATCACGAGGTGTAGCAAGTACCTTGGGTTCCATCAGGTGTGCAAGTACCCTGGGTACCACCAGGTGTAGCATGTACCCTGGGTACTCCAAGGTGTAGGAAGTACCCTGTGTACCACCAGGTGTTTACACGTACCCTGGGTACCACCAGGTGTAGCAAGTACCCTGGGTACCACCAGGTCTTCACAAGTACCTTTGGTACGTATGTGGGTGCTACCAGGTCTAGCAAGTACCCTCTGTACGTACTTAGGTGCTACCATGTGTTCACAAGTACCCTGGGTACGTACGTGGGTGCCACAAGGTGTAAGAGGTACTCTGTGTACGTACCTGGGTGCCACCAAGTGTAACAAGTATCCTCTGTACGTACTTGAGTGCTACCAGTTGTTCACAAGTACCCTGGGTACGTACCTGGGTGCTACCAGGTCTAGCTTATACCCCGGGTACGTACCTGAGTGCTACCAGGTGTAACAGTACTCTCTGTACGTACATGGGTGCTACCAGGTTCGGCAAATATTCTGGGTGCGTACCTGGCTGCCACCAGGTGTTCACATTAACACTGAGTGCCACTGTCCCTGACTGACCCCAATTTCCAGTGGGTCGACCTTCCTACCACCACAGATAAGTACCCTTGCTTGCCCCGGATTACCAGGCATTCTGGACATTGCTTGTACACTCTCTGCATAGCCATGATGAGCGAGGGTATCTTCCTGTGGGCGGTGGGCGTGCTGTGGGCGGCAGGATGGGTGGACGCCCATGGGCGGTTGATGGAGCCAGTGTCCAGGTCATCAGCTTGGAGGAAAGGTTTCAACACTCCCGTCAACTACGACGACAACGAACTCTTCTGTGGAGGTTTTGGAGTGAGTACTGTTACCCACAACAGCCTGGTTGATCAAAAGATCTACACGCTTCCAACACAAGCGGCGCTCTTTTAGTGTTCCTCTTGTGAGAATGTCTGCCAAAACAGAGATAAATCTATTTTATTTCCAGGTTTTCAATTGGCCTTGTGGTTCTTGACTTGTTACAAGGACTTGTTGTTACAAGGACTTGTTGTTACAGAGACGTGTTGTTACAGAGACGTGTTGTTACAGAGACGTGTTGTTACAGAGACTTGTTGTTACAAGGACTTGTTGTTACAAGGACTTGTTGTTACAGAGACGTGTTGTTACAAGGACTTGTTGTTACAGAGATCCATGATATCACAAGCCTGATAATTTATTCTGACTAAATCTATGGTTTCATGTTCGTCTCTTGTCTCTCAAACACTGGTAGATCTATTTCTATATCGAAGACCTGTGAATCGTAACACGAGCCTTACCCGTCCTAGGTGCTACTCTTCCCTAGGTGCTACTCTTCCCTAGGTGCTACTCTTCCCTAGGTGCTACTCTTCCCTAGAAGCTACTCTTCCCTAGGTGCTACTCTTCCCTAGGTGCTACTCTTCCCTAGGTGCTACTCTTCTCTAGGTGCTACTCTTCCCTAGGTGCTACTCTTACCAAGGTGCTACTCTTCACTAGGTGCTACTCTTCCCTAGGTGCTACTCTTCCCTAGGTGCTACTCTTCCCTAGGTGCTACTCTTCCCTAGATGCTACTTTTCCCTAGGTGCTACTCTTCCCTAGATGCTACGCTTCCCTAGGTGCTACTCTTCCCTAGATGTTACTCTTCCCTAGGTGCTACTCTTCCCTAAATGCTACTCTTCCATAGGTGCTACTCTTGCCTAGGTGCTACTCTTCCCTAGGTGCTACTTTTCCCTAGGTGTTACTCTTCCCTAGGTGCTACTCTTCCTAGGTGCTACTCTTCCCTAGGTGCTACTCTTTTCTAGGTGCTACTCTTCCCTAGGTGCTACTCTTCCCTAGGTGCTACTCTTCCCTAGGTGCTACTCTTCCCTAGGTGCTACTCTTCCCTAGGTGCTACTCTTCCCTAGGTGCTACTCTTCCCTAGGTGCTACTTTTCCCTAGGTGCTACTCTTCCCTAGATGCTACTCTTCCCTAGGTGCTACTCTTCACTAGATGCTACTCTTCCCTAGGTGCTACTCTTCCCTAAATGCTACTCTTCCATAGGTGCTACTCTTCCCTAGGTGCTACTCTTCCCTAGGTGCTACTTTTCCCTAGGTGTTACTCTTCCCTAGGTGCTACTCTTCCCTAGGTGCTACTCTTCCCTAGGTGCTACTCTTCCCTAGGTGCTACTCTTCCCTAGGTGCTACTCTTCCCTAGATGCTACTCTTCCCTAGGTGCTACTCTTCCCTAGGTGCTACTCTTCCCTAGGTGCTGCTCTTCCCTAGGTGCTACTCTTCCTTAGGTGCTACTCTTCCCTAGGTGCTACTCTTCCCTAGGTGCTACTCTTCCCTAGGTGCTACTCTTCCCTAGGTGCTACTCTTCCCTAGGTGCTACTCTTCCCTAGGTGCTACTCTTCCCTAAATGCTACTCTTCCCTAGATGCTACTCTTCCCTAGGTGCTACTCTTCCCTAGATGCTACTCTTCCCTAGGTGCTATTCTTCCCTAGGTGCTACTCTTCCCTAGATGCTGCTCTTCCTAGGTGCTACTCTTCCTTAGGTGCTACTCTTCCCTAGGTGCTACTCTTCCCTAGGTGCTACTCTTCCCTAGGTGCTACTCTTCCCTAGGTGCTACTCTTCCCTAGGTGCTACTCTTCCCTAGGTGCTACTCTTCCCTAGGTGCTACTCTTCCCTAGGTGCTACTCTTCCCTAGGTGCTACTCTTCCCTAGATGCTACTCTGCCCTAGGTGCTACTCTGTCCTATGTGCTACTCTGGCTTAGGTGCTACTCTGCCCTAGGTGCTACTCTGCCCTAGGTGTTATTTGTTCCTGATGATTGACGACATCCCTGAACTCCTTGTCATCCCTGGTATAAATAAGGTCGCAGCCGACAACGACTGGTACTGCAATTTCCTTGCTGTACTTTAACAGCCACTACGTAACCTCAGTTACCCAGGAGCATGGCATTGGCAACTCCCCTCGCTGGCATAAATGCCACATGTGACAAAGATCTCTCTAGTCTTGGTAATTACATCTAACACTCACCTTCAACTGCTAAGCAAGTTCTCTCCTCTACACTTCCTGACATCATTACCTTCTACACCGAGGCGCATTATAGTCTAGAAGGTGATCAGTGCTTCCGTAACTAGCTTGATGGATTGATGGATGAGCGAATTCTGCTTGATAATGCAATGAAGCAACTGGTAGTCTCGACAGTTGATTTTTCTACTCTCATCGTTTTCACCTTCAATTCAGTCTTACAGATCAATTTCCACTCGTTGAGTCTGGAGTTCTCTTTCTTCTTCCACAGATGAACCTTCTTGTTCTCTATGAGAGGCTGCATCTCTCACTCTCACACAGGTACAGTACCTGTGTACCCTGGATGTTACACCATGTACCTTACTCTCACACAGGTACAGTACCTGTGTACCCTGGATGTTACAACATGTACCTTACTCTCACACAGGTACAGTACCTGTGTACCCTGGATGTTACAACATGTACCTTACTCTCACACAGGTACAGTACCTGTGTACCCTGGATGTTACAACATGTACCTTACTCTCACACAGGTACAGTACCTGTGTACCCTGGATGTTACACCATGTACCTTACTCTCACACAGGTACAGTACCTACAGAACGATGGTCAGTGTGGAGTGTGTGGTGACAACTGGGCTGACCCACAACCTAGGGATAACGAGGCTGGTGGCACCTATGGTACTGGCACCATCGTGGCTAACTACACCATAGGACAGGTAACTACCTATGGCACCATCACTGCTAACTACACCACGGATCGGGTGCAATTAGAATGCGCTAAACCCATGCAAGTCATACATTGACAAAGGGAGGTAATCTTATTTGATATGCCTTGGATCAAGATCCAATACCAGCAGATCAACCAGGTTGTTAGATAAATCCTGTAAAGAAATTATTTTGGATGAGTGACTTTATAACCTGACCTCAGAGCCTATAGAGTAATAAATCAGTAATCAGTGTTAGTCAACTGTTGTGGGTGGCACCCTGGGCAGGGTGAGATGTATGGGTAAGTCTCCTAACACTAAATGTTGCTGATGTCACTGTTCACCAAGCAGAACATAGGTACCTTTTCAAATTCAAAGTTTATTTTCAATGACAGCACTAGGTGACACTTGAATACATGCACAAAGGTAATTTCGGGCGAACTTAAGCCTAACTTAAGGTTACAAGGGCAACAAACATTACATATATGTATTGAAGGTCATGTATACAAATAAGATACAACCAATGACTATATAATGACTGTATTTGTAAGTAGATTAAATATATCATTGTACACGATTATAAGAAGAATTATTTGGGTTATAGTCTAGTAAGTTTATAGGTACAATTTTGTACATTAGTTGAGAGTCAGTTCAATTATTATTATTATTATAATCAAAAGAAGCGCTAAACCACAGGGGTCATACAGTTCAAGAACTCGATTTCTCGCAGTAGTGAATATTTACAATAATACATTTTAATTTCTAAAAAAAAAATTCTTTTGAAAAAATAACACAACTAACTGTTAGTTGACTAATGTGGATGGCATCCTGGGGCTGGCATCATGGGGTTGGCATCCTGGGGTTGCATCCTGTGGTTGCATCCTGGGGTTGGCATCCTGGGGTTGGCATCCTGGGGTTGCATCTTGAGGTTGGCATCCTGGGGTTGGCATCCTGGGGTTGGCATCCTGGGGTTGGCATCCTGGGGTTGGCATCCTGGGGATGACATCCTGGGGTACAAGACTGAAAGTACCCCAATGGAAATAAGCCAGACAGTACCCAATGATTCAGTAACTTTACTGGATTATCCTAGGAGGATAACAGTCCTCTGGGTTAATCCCAACAGATCTCTAAAGCATCTTGTTTTCTCACTTTGCATTACTACACATCACCAGGAGGTCACAGTGGAGGTGGATCTCACCAAGAACCACCTGGGTCACTTTGAGTTCCGCCTCTGTGTCAATAACAACGTCACCAAGATCATCACTCAGGAGTGCCTGGACCAGCACCTACTCCAGCTGGCTGATGGCACTGGCACTAAGCAATATATCTATGCTGAGGTGAGTCTTAGCATGTTAGTATTGGCAGTATATTTGTAGTAAAGAAGCAAAACAGCATGGGTCATACAGTGCCCTAGGAATGGCACTAGTGGCTGCCATCCCATACCCAACAGAGATATGTGATCATCCTGGACAGTCGCCCATTGATATCTGATCATCCTGGACAGTCGCCCATTATCTAATCTTCTCGGACAGACCCCCATTAATATCTGATCAGCCCGGACAGACCCCCATTAATATCTGATCAGCCCAGACAGAATCCCCATTGATATCTGATCAGCTCCCATCACTCTCATCTCCCCAGATTATAAATAATCTCCCCTTTAGATAATTAACTTCAGAACTGTTGATACATTATCCTTCAACCAGAAGTCATAGAGAAAACTCCCCTGGAGGATATTTTCGGGGGTCAAGTGCTGATCAACCAGGCTATTCCTGCTAGTAGATAATTTTAATATTATTTTCAACAGGATCCTGAGTGGCACTACACCACTGTTAGACTGCCAGATGATGTAGTGTGCAGTCAGTGTGTTCTACAGTGGCACTATCACACAGGTAATGTGCCATTATTATTGTTGTTGTTATCATTATTAATATTATTATTACTATAATTGAGTAATTGCTAGAGGAAGGTTGTAACAAGTGGTGGTACACTTACAGCAAACAGTTGGGGCACTTGTGACAATGGCACTGAGGCACTGGGCTGTGGCAACCAGGAGATCTTCAGAGGCTGTGCTGACGTCAGTATTTACTAAGTGACGTCGCGACGACATTTCCTGACGTCTGCCACAGCTATGTCTACTGTCTTCAAGACATCTTGATGCAGATTAGCTTCCCTTAAGACACCTTCACATGTATTAAGTTCATCTTCACCTAGATGGAGTTCGCCGAAGACATCTTCACTTATTTGGAGTTCACCCAAGACATCTTCACCTAGATGGAGTTCACCCTAGACAACCTAGATGGAGTCTTCTAGTTATCCAAGTCTTCTAATTATCAACTAGGATAACTAGAAGAGCTTATCATTGTATAGCTATGCTTTATAATAA
>WNWK01032878.1:0-21573 GCA_009830355.1 Cherax destructor
GCAGACGTGATCAAGGCAAATAAGAACTAGATTTTAACCCTGATAAATGAGAAGGAATGAGAATTTGAGTGATAAAAGAAAGAATATGATTTTGGGAAAGGCGAAGAGCGCCAACGAAAAGTAGAACGATTTTTTTATAAAGCTAAATCAAATATATCACTGGAAACCCATAGCAACAACAAAATTTCACATAGAACTGTTTCCTGGAACGTTGACAATGAGTACGTTTGCTTGTTATACACAACATGAATGACATTCATCATCTAGTAAGAGGCGCTGGCAGTTTGGCAGATGGGGTAAAACACTGAAGATATCTCGTGTTGCATATATTATTGTAACCACGAACGAGTGGTATTGATCAACAACAACACTGCGTTAGAGGACTCGAACCCATGTTGTACTGGCGCCTATGGTGAGCGAGAACCACATGACGTTTTAAACCCCACATGACCACCAATCCTACATGTTTTGGTGGTACTGTGGTTTAAAAAAATCTAGTTCTCGCTCACCAAAAGGCGCAATGAAGTGCAACTGGCTGGTTGTTGATGATATACAATTAATATTTGGATTCTGACACCGATAAAGCATATAAACACCAGAAGCCGCAAGTTCCACTAAGGGATTAGTAATGAAACAGAGGAGACAGGACTAAGGATCTGAAAGTAATATCCTTATGGTGAGCAAATCCATGAAGGAAACAAACGTGAAGAATAAATACAAAAAGGTTAATTGGAGTGAATAGGGACATACTGTTTGAGATGGAAGGAGTGGGAGCAAGGGAATATATATGACAGCCAGTACAAAAGAATAGTGTCAGTGAATAGCAGGTGGCTAAGGTAAATACTACACACATATTCTTATCCAAGAAGGAATCAGCAAAGACAGTAGACTGTAGCTGAAGATGGATCCATGAACCACGCTACTCAACTGGGATGGTACACACAGCATGCCTTACCTTTTAATCACTTACCTTCAGAAATGATGTCTAGAGTTCCCGTACCCAGATACAACTCACAAACTGAAATTGTACTGGATCGCTTAATTCCTTTCCAGATAGGTCATCATGCTCCTTCACTAGAACTAACTCATTCTCAGACATTTTAAAGAGAGGAAAGGAAAGAGAGACAGAGAGAAATTTCTTAAATGACTACATCAAGTTTGCAAAATTTTAAGCCATGTTAAAGTCCTCATCTCCTCATCCATTCAGAGGGCAGCGTCGTCGGTAATTACCTGTGCTGACGTGCTTGGTCTAGTTAGGGCAATCACAGCACCAGGTATGTTCTGTGGATGGTTTGGGCAGGTTCGAGAGCAAGCAGGAGAACAGAGAGAAACAGTAGCATGTGTCTAGTTGGGATCGTTACCCCTTTTGGAAGGTTTTCTAGTGTGTGTGTGTGTGTGTACTCCCCTAATTGTACTCACCTAATTGTGGTTGCAGGTGTCGAGACTCACTCCTGGCCCGCCTCTTCTCTGTCCGCTACTGGGTCTCTGCTCTCCCTGCTCCATGAGCTTTATCATACCTCGTCTTAAAACTGTGTATGGTTCCTGCCTCCACTATATCTTTCTCTAGACTATTCCACTTCCTGCTACTCTGTGGCTGAAGAAATGCTTCCTAACACCCCTTTGACTCATCTAGTCTTCAGCTTCCAGTTGTGTCCCCTTGTTTCTGTGTTCCCTCTCTGGAACATCCTGTCACTGTCTACCTTGTCGATTCCCCGCAGTATTTTGTATGTCGTTATCATGTCTCCTCTGACCCTTCTTTCCTCCAGTGTTGTTAGTCCTATTTCCCTCAACCTTTCTTCATAGGACAGACCCCTGAGTTGTGGAACTAACCTAGTCGAAAACCCTTTTTGCCTTTCTCTAGTTTCTTTACGTGCTTGACCAGGTTGGGTTCCAGACTGGTGCTGCATATTCTAGTATGGGCCTGACGTACACGGTGTACAGTGTCTTGAACGATTCCTTGTTAAGGTAACGGAACGCTAATCTTAGGTTGCCAGTCGCCCATATCTGCCCCAGTTATCTGGTTGATGTGTGCCTCCGGAGACGTGTTTGGCGTTATACTCACCCCAGGTCTTTCTCCTTTCCCGGGGTTTTGTAGCCTTTGTCCGCCTAGCCTGTACTCTGTCAGCGGTCTTCTTTCCCCTTCCCCGATCTTCAGCTTTGCATTTGGTGGGATTGAATTCAGAAGCCAGTTGCTAGACCAGATGTCAAGCTTGTCCAGGTCTGTTTGAAGTCCTGCTTGGTCCTCCCCCAAATGTGATTCTCTTCTTTAAATTTTCACATCATCCGCGAACAGAACACTTCGGGAGTCTATCCCATCCGTCATGTCATTTACAACCAAAGAATAACACTGGTCCTAGGACTGACCCCTGCGGTACGCCGCTCTCCGAGCGCCCACTGTGATACCTCATCCCCACCATGACCCGTTGTTGCCTCCCTGTGAGGTTTTCCCCTGATCCATTCCAGTGCCCTTCCTGTTATACATGCTTGTTCTTCCAACTTCTTTACTAATCTCATGTGAGGACTGTGTCAAAGGCCTTCCTGCAGTCCAGGAAAATGCAATCAACAAACCCTTCTCTCTCTTGCCTTACCTCTGTTACTTTATCATAGAACTCTAGGAGGTTTGTTACACAAGATTTTCCTTCCGGAATCCGTGCTGTCTGGTGTTTATTATCCTGTTCAGCTCGAGGTGCTCCACCATTCTTTTCATGATGATTTTCCCCAGGACTTTGCACACTATACATGTAAGTGACACCGGTCTATAGTTTGTGCCTCTTTTCTGTCTCCTTTTTAAAGATGGGTACTACTTTTGGCCTTCTTCCATACCTCAGGTAACTGCCCATTTTCAAGGGATGTTTTGAATATTATGGAAAAGGGGGCACACTCATTACCTCAGCTCCTTCCGAAGAACCCACGGGGAGATATTGTCCTGACTCATCGCCTTTGAGGTATCAAGGTCACTGAGTAACTGCTTCACCTCCTCCTCAGTTGTGTGTATGCCCTCTAGCATTGATACATCCCTTGTTGGTGACGCACCCGTCCTGTCTACCCAGCTGCCTTCCTTCCTCCACTGTGAATACTTCCTTAAACCTCAAGTTAAGCTCCTCACATACCTCTTGATCGTTACTTGTGAGTTCCCCATCTTCTTTCCTCAGTCTTATCACCTGGTCCTTAACTGTTTTCTTCCTTCTGATGTGACTGTACATCAGTTTCGGGTCGGACTTTACTTTCGATGCTATGTCATTTTCGTACTGTTTCTGGGCCTCCTCTCCGTACCTGTGCATACTCGTTTCTAGCTCTTCTACTAATCTCTTTGTTTGCGGGTTCTTTGCCTTCTGTACCTTTTTCCCTTCTCTGACCTCTGAGTCTTTGCCTCCCTGCACCCTTGGGTAAACCAGGGGCTCTTTCTGGTTTTTCCCCTTTGATCTTTTTCCCCTGGGTATAAACCGTTACTCTGCCTTCTTGCACTTTGCGCTTGTATTCCATCATTTCATTTATGTCTGTCCGTCCATTCCCTTTCCCACTGAACCTCTTGCAAAAATTTCCCCATCCTGTGTAGTTTCCTCTTTTAAAATCTGGTTTGTCTCTTTCAGTACCCTTTCCCTCTCCACCTGTAGCTCTACAATGTACTCAAAACTCAGCACCATATGGTCACTGGCTCCCAGGGGATCTCGTGTGTTATGTCTTCAATATCTGAGCTGTTCAGGGTGAATCAAGGTCCAGTCTTGCTGGTTCATCTTCTCCTCTCCTCTGGTCGTGTCCCTGACATGTTGGTGCATCAGGTTTTTCCCGTACCGCGTCCATCATCTTGGCTCTCCAAGTTTCTGGACCCCACGTGGTTCTTGGTTCTCCCAGTCGATCTCCCTGTGATTGGAAATCGCCCATGACCAGTAGCTTCGCTCTGCTCATGTGCGCTTTCTTACCACCTCCGCCAGAGGTGTGTGTGTTCGTTACCATTTTGTCCTAGGCACATGTTGATTAGACACTAGGCCTGTTGTATGTGTGTGTGTGGAAACACTTGAAATGTTTCCCCGCCGGGAACCGAACCCGGGCCCTCCGTGCGTGAAGCGAGGCTTTAGCCATCAGGCCACCGGGGGCACTTTTGTGTGTGTGTGTGTGTGTGTGTGTGTGTGTGTGTGTGTGTGCGTGTGGTTTCCCCCACTTCCCCTCGCCTCTTAAACGGTAATATTCTTGCCTCATGGACCCTATCATACCCATTCTTGAAACTTTTATTGAGTTGACTCTACCGCTTCCCCATTTAGCTCATTTTCCCCTCATCATCTGGGATTGCAGAAACATTTTCTTACCTTTCTGTGACTTCTTTGTCTTTATCTTCCATTCATGACCTCCCTTCACTTTGCCTCGCATTTAAAAAAAAATCTCCCAGTATCTGCTCACTCAAACCTCTGAGTAATTTCATGTCCCAATAATCTCCTCTACTTTTTTTCTATAGTAGTCAGGTCATTCTTTAGTCTTCTATAACTCAAACAATTCAGTTCTGGAGGTTTTTGTTACAAACCATTTAACCTTTTCGAATTTGCATATGTGCATGAAAATATCGACTCAATGCTGGTTCTTTGATAGATCTGACATATGTCGTGTAGAGAGACAGAAATGGGTAATGATTTTTGGAATGCAATTCTCAGATTAGTTTTGATTCTGGGAAAAACCTGTCTTTGCTCTCCTTGAGCTCTCCTTCCTGCATTCGGTCTTATTAACTTTTTTGTGCTGTTGTCTTCCTTTGATGTGACTGTATTGCAAATTAGGATCAGATTTGTCTTTCGATGTTATTTCATTCTCAAACTTATTGAGCTATCCTTCGTTTTGGCTCTTCTAAATTATTCTCCTTTCTGTTGTTCTTTGTTTTCTATTTTTCCATCTTACATTTTTAGTTTTTCCTTTCTGCATCTCGCCTGTCCTTGGATTTTTTTTTTTTTATGAATCTTTTACTTTTTAAAAACTTTCACCTATGCCTCCTTGCACATTCCAGCTGACTCCCCCATTTTCTCATTTGTTGCCTTATCTTCTGTTTCTCTTCCTTACTGTACTCCATAAAGAATTTTCTCACATCTGCGTCGTCTCGTCTTCCCAAGTCAAATCTTTTTTTTCCTCGCTATGTTTCTCATCATGTTTAATTTCTCAAAACATCGGAAAGTCAGTGCTGTAGGGTCCTTCTTACAGGGGTATTTCGTATTCAGTGTCATGTATGAAATTTGGTTAGAGGTGAATACTGGGTCAGCTTTGCTGGTCATCCCTTCCTTTCTCTCCGGTTGTATTCCTGACATGTTGGCTTAAAATAATTTCAATCCAACCTTCCATTTTTCCGGCTCTGTGTGAAATTAAGTCTCCAGTCAAATGTGTTGTGATTCAAATCTCCATGATTAGTATCTTTGCTATGGCATCAACCATTGATTTTTTTCTACTATTGTTGTTCTCTTGGTCTCCTGCTATTATCAGAGCTGTCACTGCCTTGGATTCTCCAATCTTGAATATGCCTATTTCGAATCAAGTCACTCTTGATTGTTTATTCCTCTCACCTCCTTAAAATTTCTTTGATTTCTGATTAGCACTTCTCGTCCTCCTCCCTCATTCTATACTTTCTCAGAATTTGATGTCATTTTTAAAAAAAAATTACATCCTTTATCATTCCTGATTTTTGTTTCTGTGACTGTATTGATATCTTAGACTGTTTCTGCTAAACACTCATTTTATTTGTCACTCTTGGTGGTCTGTGTGTCATTCCTTTGGTTTACTTTTGTAACTATTTTCCAGCTCTCATTTCCCGATTTCCCTTAACCTTACACAATTTAAAAAGGGGGCAGGATGGGAGAGGAAGGAGTTGGAGACTGAAGGTTTTCCCGGGCCTGGAGGGTTTCAGGGATCAACGCCCCGTGACCTGGTCCATGACCGACTTCCCGATGGATTAGGGCTTGATCAACTAGGCTGTTACTGCTGGCCTGATAGCCCAACGTACAAACCACAGCCCGGCTGACCCGGCACGCTTTAGGTATCTGTCCAGCTCCCTCTTGAAGACAACCGGGGTCTATTGGTAATTCCGTTATGACTGGTGGGACGCTGTTGAACGTCTTGGGCCCCGGACACCTATTGTGTATTCTTTTAAAGTGTACAAATGGCCCTACTTTTCATTGGGGAAAGTATTATGTTACTGCCTGCCCAGTTTTTTTTGCTTTCGTAGGAAATGATTTCTATGTGCAGATTAGGGATCAGTCCCTCAAAGGTTTCCAGGTGTAGATCATGATGTATCTCTCTCGCCTGCGCTCCAGTGAGTACAAATCAAGTGTTTCCAAGCGTTCACAGTAGTTAAGTTGTTTGACGGAACTCCTATGTCAGTAAAGGGTTTTCTGTACATTCTCTAGATCTGCGATTTCACCGGCCTTGAATGAAGATGTTAATGTACAGCAGTATTCCAACCTAGAAAAGAAAAAGTGATTTAAAAATGATCATTATTGGCTTGGCATCTCTTGTCTTGAATGTTCTCATTATCCATCCTATCATTTTCCTCGCAGATGTGATAGTGACATTGTCGTGATCTTGAAGGTGAGATCCTCGGACATTACCACTCCCAGGTCCTTCCATTACTTTTCCGCTCTATTGTGTGATTAGAGTTTATAGTATACTCAGTTCTAGCTGTTATTTCCTCCAGTTTTCCATAACGGAGTAGTTGGAATTGTCTTCATTTCATCATATTGTTCTCCGTTGCCCATTGGAAAACTTGGTTCATATCGTCTTGGAAATTTCCCGTGTCCTCAATGGATGACAGTCTCGTACAAATTCTAGTATCGTCTGCAAAAGATGATACGGTGTTTTTAGTTACATCTCTGTCTATGTCTGATAGAGGATGAGGAACATGGGGGCAAGTACTGTGCCTTGTGGAACAGAGCTCTTCACTATGGCAGCTTCGGATTTAACTCTGTTTACCACTACTCTTTGCGTTCAGTGGTTAGAAAGTTGAAGATCCATCTGCCTATTTTGCCAGTTATCCCTTTAGCACGCATTTTGTGCGCAATTACAATGATCGCACTTGTCAAAGGCTTTAGCAAAATCTATGTATACTACATCTGCATTCTGTTTTCCAGTGGGTGTTTGGGGGGAGTCGCTTGTGCTGGAAGGCGTGAAGATTAGGTTGTGTGTGATGGAGGATGGGTGGTAGGGAGCGGATGCTTTTAGTGTTCTTCATTATAAAGATTGGTCGGGCTTGGGTTTTATACGGTGTAATCCTGGAGGTTAAAGATTCTGCTCATGTTAATGCCGCCCCTCACCCTTCTTCATGTTAATGCCGCCCCCTCACCCTTTTTTGATTTGTTTCCTTCAGTTGTTTCATCTTCTGATCTGTCAGGATCCAGGTTAACATCGAATAAACTATCATTCCCCTTTGTGTAATTTCCTTCTCAAAATCCTCTCTTGTTCTATTTGTCGAAATTATTTTGGTGTGTTTGCATTTAAGTACCTTCTGATTCTTAGAAAATATTCCCCTGCTAGCTCTAATCTCTTGCTCTTCTGCCTCTATCTCTTTTCACTTGTCCTATAATGGAGTTCTTGAAGACTTTGGATAGTTAGCGACCTCTTCCCATTTTTTTTCCCCCAGGTTGTCATGTCTGTTGTGAGCAATTCGTTTATCCTTCTCTTATCTTCTATACCTCCTGATTTTATACAAAGAGTTCTGTATATGACTATTTTCCTTGCACTTCCCTTTTGACTGACTCCTCTCCTGCATTTTACGTTATTGTTTCAGCTTCTTTCCCTTTCCTTCATTTCATCTATTTCCTGGTTTAGTTTTCTCATGTCCTCTCGAAAACCTTTAGCAATTTCTTCAGCTGCAAGGCTCTTTTCTTCTACTTTTTGCCTTCTTCTAATAATACTTTTTCCGTTTTTCTCCATTTTTCAAAAGAGCACAGAAACGTTCTTTTCACTCCTCTTTCGTCTTTCATCTGGTCTTTCAATAACGTTCAACTTCCCTCCCTCCTTTAAAGCTCCCCTTCAATTTTTTCTTCGTATTATAATTTATTTATTCTTGAAGTGTCCTAATGTTAGGTGCAATATCTTCATTTCATTTCAGGAAATACTACTCAAAGTGGCACTGATTACACTGCCGATTCAGTTAATTTTGTGCAAATCAAGTGGAAAAGTGATCTGTGAGAGGTGTGTGGATGAGTGTTTGTGGTTGCGGGAGTCGGCTCAACACTTCTCTGTAGCTGCTACAGGATTCACTCTGTCCTGGCTTCAAGAGCTTTACCCACCCATGTGTGTGTGTGTGGGGCTCACTTGTCGTCCAGAGGTCGAATCTCAGCTCCATTAACTTGATGCTCCAGATTCCTCTCTCCTATTTTGGAGCCTGTTTACCACTTCTGCATAGGTATCATTCCACTTCCTAACCACCCTGAGACTGAAGAAATAATTCCTGACATCCTGTTGCTCATCTGTGTCCTTAACTTCCATTTGTGTCTCCCAGTGTCTGTGTCTGCGACACAGAAGTCCTCATAGTACACACTATCAATTCCTCTGACGTTCGAGTGTGTATTGCCAATGTGTTTTGAACTCTATTTCAGGTGTTAGGTACTCTTCATAAGTGCCTTTACCCCTAAAGTACTTCAAGGTTCCTGTCAATACCTCAAGTTACAAGGTATCTAGTATTTTCCCCCGTGTACTTTTTTTTTGCCGTTTTACTCCTTATATACTTTTGATTTGTGGGGTCCCAAGGTCTTCCGAGGTTCTTTATATATTCTTTACTTTCAAGGGGGTTGTGTACTCTTTATGTACTTCTAAGAACCTTCGTTCCTCAGTTATTTTCAAGGTGCTCTGTGGGATCCTTGTAATTCCGGGGTCCACTGTGAACATGCCATGTTCTTCCAAGGTGTCTTGTATACTCTTGAAGAACGTCCAACATTTTTGCACTTTCTCCTGTACTTTCAAGTACTCTGTTTACTCTCCATGTATTATCAAGTGTCGAGACAAATGGAGTGAAATATCGACACGGGGAAAAAAAGACAAACAATTGATGTACAATGCGATCTTCTATTGACAACATTTCAACACACTGTGGGCTTTGTCAAGTCATAAACAGATCTGCTTGTAACTTGAGAAAACCCTCTGTGTGGGCAAAACATTGTCAATAAAGTATCGCATTATACTGCTTTGTGTCTCTTTTTCCATTACCAAAGTGTTTGTGTACTCTCAATTTCTTTCATGGTGCCTTGTGTACTCCCCAAAAAAATTTATCGGGTGTCTACTATATCTATTCCCCCAAATTTTTTTTTGTCGTTATCATTTTCCCCCCTAACCCTCCTGTCCTCTAGTTTCCCCAGGCCGTTTTCCCCTTAAACCCTTTTTCGTGGACAATCCCCTTAGCTTGGGACTAGTTTTGTTGCAAACCTTTGACTTTCTCAAATTTTCCCTTTGACGTGTTTTTTGACCAGGTGGGGGTTCCCAAAACTGGTGCTGCATACTCCAGTAGGGGCCCTGACGTATATGGTATACAGAGTCTTGAATGATTCCTTGGTGGGGTTATTGGAACGCTATTCTTAGGTTTGCCAGCCCCCCGTATTGCAGCAGTTATCTGATTGATGTGTGCCTCGGGAAATTGTCGGTATTATACTCACCCCAAGATCTTTTTTTTGAGTGAGGTTTGCAGTTTTTTGGCCCCCTAGACTATACTCTGTCTGCGGTCTTTTTGCCCTTCCCCCCATATTCATGACTTTACATTTTTTGGGAGGGTTAAATTGGGACCCGTTACTGGCCCCGGCTTGCAGCCTTCCCGGGCTCTTTTTTATTCCCGCCCGATCCTCGACTGATTTGATTCTTCTCATTAACTTCACATCATCTGCAAACGGGGCACTTCTTTAGTCTATCCCCTTTCCCTTATGTCATTCACATATACCAAAAACAACAGGTCCTTTGGGCTGACCCTTTTAACTCCACTCGTCACAGGTGCCCACTCCCGACATCTCGTCACGTACCATGACCCCGTTTTTCCCTGTCAGATACCCCCTGGGTCCATTGCAGTGCTTTTCCCCTGTTTTGCCTGATCCTCTAGCTTTTTCATTAATCTCAACTAATGACAAACTTTAATACTTCTGTAGGATGTACTAACTATATGCATGTAAACAATGCGATTCCAAGTACATAGATCAAACGGAAAAATCCTCGGAGCTGTGTTTAATAAACATATATATTCTATTAGATACGAACATAATTCTAATGCCTAGATTTACATTTAAAAGGGACAGATATTATAAAGTTGATTGAGTCCTTGTCAGCGATTTTAACCCAATACAATTCAAAAATAGATCGTAATATGACTCACGAAATCGTAAGGGCACGATCACAAACAAACCATACCACGGGTGGGGTTCGAACCCGCGGCATGATATCCGGTTAAATGCGAGCACACAAAGTTATTGGACAGTTGTCTAATCAGGTTTGTAGTCTGTGTTAAAAGATGCATTATTATACCAGAGGAAAATAGCATGTTACTGTTGTGCTAGTCTAACATTTGCCTGTTATACCCCAAAATTCGTGTTATGGATAAAGTTTTACAAAAAAAATTCTGTCAAAGTTTTTACAAACAGTAGCGTTTTCCAGAGACAAAAAATGATGAAGGAAAATGTTATAAAATTTGATTTATTGGTGAAAAAGAAGATCTTATCTACTCTTTGTTCAGATGTGTTAGGGTACGTGGGGAGCCCTTCTAATGAAATAAAAATGGAAAGTTGTCTCAATTTCCACTATCTTTGCTGTTTTTTTCTCTGTTGCAGTTACTAGGCAAGCTTTTATTATATAAGTGGATTATTCTACTCTTGCTCATGCTTCATTTTTGAATCCAGAAGACAAGAGGCAAGTGGATAGCTTTGCTTATTAATGCTGTCCATGAATCCATTAGCATAGATTCAAAATATAGACTGGCATATGTAGATAAATAGGAGCAAAATGGGTGATGAACCCCAGACTGGACCCATATTCATCTTGAGAAGTTCAGACATTGAGGACATCACATATGAAGGTCCCTCGGGCTAGTGATCATATAGTCCTGAGCTTCGAATTCTAGTAAAGTTCAAGTGGGAGGGGTGCAGGACGAGTAGGATGGGATAATCCAAATCAAAAGAGGGGACTACATAGGAATGAGAAATTTCCTGCATGAGGTTCAGTGGTAAAGAGAACTGATGGGAAAATCGGTGAATGAAGTTGTAGAACACATGACAACAAAATGCAAGGCGGCAGAGGAGAGGTTTGTACCCAAGGGTAAAAAACAATGGGAAGACTAGAACGAGCCCATGGTTCACCAAAAAGGGTTTAGAGGGCCAAAACTAAGTGCACTAAGAATGGAAAAAGTTTTAAAGACAAAAGACTCAAGAAAATGGGGAGATTAGTTGAATAGCCAGAACTGAATATGCAAGATAAGGAGGGAGGCCCAGCGGCAATACAAAATGACAGCATCGAAAGCCAAATCTGACCCGAAGTTGTTGTACAGCCACATCAGGAGGAAAACAACAGTCAAAGAACAGGTAATCAGGCTGAGGAAGGAAGGAAGGGAGTTCACAAAAAAACACAGAGAAGTATGTTAACAGCTCACGAGATTTAAGAAGTTTTTTCAGTGGAGACAAAATTCCAGAAAGCCGGAATGGTGGGTACATCAACAAATGCTGGACAATCAAACAGAGGAGGAAGTGAAGAGGCTGCTAAGTGAACTAGATACCTCAGAGGTGGTGGGTCCCAATAATATGTCTCCTTGGTCCGAGAGAAGGAGCAGATACACTCTGTGTTCTACTATTAACAATTTTCAATAAACCTGTAGAAACAGGCCAACTGCCTGAGGTGTGGAAGCAAAATGTAATCATGATTTTAAAAAAGGAGACAGACAGGCTGCACTAAATTACAGACCAGTGTCACTGACAGGTATAGTACATAAAGTTACGGAGAAGATTATCAGGAAAATGGTGGAGCACCTAGAAAGGAACGACGTCATACATGACAAAGCACGGTTTCAGGAAGGGAAAACTAGTGTCACAAATCTATTGGAGTTCTACGACAAAATAGTAAGTAAGACAAGAGAAAGGGATGGGTAGACCTCATCTTCTTGGATTGTAAGAAGGCTTTCGACATGTTTCCACTCAAAAAAAAATGGTTGAAAAACTAGAAGCAGGCAAGAAATAGGAGGGAAAGTACTGCAGTTTATAAGGAATACCTGACAGGAAGGAAACAACGTGTGTTGGTAGGAGATGAGGGGTCACAGTGGAGGCATTTGTCAGTGGGGTCCCACAAGGGTTAACCCTAGGTCCGGTGCTGCTTTTGATATGTGAATGACATGACGGAAGGGGAGATTCAGAGGGGGTCCCTGTTTGCAGATGATGTAAAGCTAATGAGAACACAAGCGGACGAGGATCAGGTAAGCCTACAAGGGGATCTTGACAGGCTGCAAGCCTGGTCCGACAAATTCTCCTGGAGTTTAACTTAGCAAGTGCAAGTTATGAAGCGGTGAAAGACAAAAGAGGACCGCAGACGGAGAACAGCCTAAGAGGTCAAAGGCTGCAGAACTCACTGAAGGAAAAGGATCTTTGGAAAACAGAGAGATATTTTGAGTCGAAAACTTTCCTTACTTTTGAGCACTTACACAAATAATGGCAGTCGATTTTCATGTCTTTGAAGAAAATATTGTTGTATATTGTTGCTTTGGTGTATTCATCTCCAATCATTTTCATGCATGACAAATACGACAGTCGATTTCTAGTGAGCCCAATTATGCGCAAAGGATTATCTTAGCTAGAAAAAAAGGTGACAATACCGTGGCTGGAACAATATCAAATAACCTGCATAGTACTTGAAGTGGTCCGTCCTGGACCCCCTTCAACTCACAACTGACAATGGTCCAGCACCGACTGAAACGTTGTCATAAGATTCGTTTCCTAAGCGCGGGTTTTTGTATATGATCTTAATAACGTGGTTTTTTACGGAGATGCAGGTGTCTCTGAATGGACCTGACTAAAGCTCAAGCAGAACCAAATATCTATTGATGATGTTGTTCCTAAGCTTCTCTCACTAATGTAACAAACCATTCAGGCGAAAGCAAGAAGTTAAAGTAACGTCACTACGTTGGCACGATGAATTAGACACGTGTAACATCTAGGTATCTTGATTCCTTTACCTTAAATGAGTTTCGAGTTTTCTACTCCGGAGCCTGGCCAATGGCCGGGCTCCGGGAGTAATATCTTAGTATGGTCAATCTGGTTATTGCTGCTGGAGGCCCGCTGCCCCATATATCAATCACAGCCCGGTTGATCCCACACCTGGTGAAGTTTTTCTCTTGAAGATGTCTACACTTTTTCCAACAGTGTTTCTGATATCTTCTGGAAAATTTTGAATAATCTGGGGACACGAATGTTGATACAGTGTTCCCTTATTTGCCCCCCGCACCCCTGCTCTTCACTGGATTTATTTTACACTTCCTTCCATTCTCTACCTCCGGTATGTTGTTATGGCAGTGTGCAGATTTGAGACCAGGCCCTCCAGTAACTTCCCGGAATGTATAATCATGTATCTCTCTTCTCCCCAGTGAGTACCAACGTTTTGCTAACCAGTGGCTTTATCAACACAATACAGAAGACTGAAGGAGTAGATGATGAGGTAATCAGTCCCTCAGCCTAGGGGCAGGTGCTCAGTACCTAGTTGTGATGACTACAGTACTGAATAGAGATACCCACATTTTGACGTCGGGGAAGGTTGAAATCTTCAGCACAGGTACACAATATGGGGCGCAGTCCTGGAGTAGCTGTGTTTTATTCCTTGGATCAGTGTGCCAGGGAACCTGCCAGGGATCCTGTCAGGGACCACTGCTTCTGTTACTCCTTGTTTCAATGTATCATCGATCCTTCCATGGTTCCACTGCCCCTGTTACTACAAGGGTTCAATGCATCAGGGATACTGAAAGGGACCAACTGCTCTGTATACTTACACAGGGTTTAGATGCATCAAGGGATCAACTGCCAGGGACCACTGCTCCTGTTACTACAAGGGTTCAGTGCATCAGGGATACTGCCAGGGACCCACTGGTCCTGTTTACAAGGGTTTAGTGCATCAGGGATACTGCCAGGGACCAACTGCTCCTGTCACTACAAGGGGTTTAGTGCATCGGGGGTACTGCCAGGGACCAACTGCTCCTGTTACTACAAGGGTTCAGTGCATGGGATACTGCCAGGGACCCACCACTTCTGTCATCCCTGGGCACAGTGTGTAAATGATCGCACAATGGCGTCACCGATTGTGGCCGTCCTTCCTCGATACACAATCGTGTGAAGAAAATGAAATTGTGCTAGGAAATGTCCCAACAGAGGCTACGCTCGCGCTGCTTGGGGATGACAAGACGACCTGAATACACGATCAGTCGTTGGTCAGGAAAATATACATGGAAATATTGGACAAAAGAAACCGAAAGGGAGAGAGAGAGAGAGAGAGAGAGGGAAGGGGGCCTTACTGTTTTTACAAAGGGCCAACATTGTCATAGTACCACCTTGGCTCCACTTGAGGACGCGAGGGCAAGCTTCTATACCACAAGACGGGCAGCAAGCAGCAACTTCACTCTGGCTGTACCCTTCTCCAGAACATCACTTCACCTGAGATCATTTATCCCCAGGATGACTCGATTTAGTACCATCACCATCATATAGATCATATAGATGTTCACATATGTATGCATTCGAAAAAGTGTTCACTTATTTTTAAATTGGGTTGGAACCCTAGTTCAGGAAAGCTAACGTAATTTTTTATCATAGGTAAAACAAAGGGTGAGACAGCGGCTGATTAATCAGCGATGCAAAACACTAGTACACCAGTGAATGCTGACTCCTGACCGGGTGATTATCTGGGCAAGGTTATGTCAGGAGACTCGGGTTTTCCCTGACTAACAAAACACATCGTTTATGATTAAATTGTTACTATGGACAAGTAATAGTGATGGTTCTACATATGATTCACGTTTTTAACACTAATTCTTCACCATCCCTTATTCTCGAAATCGTATAACACGACTGAAAAATCACAGAACGACTGGGAATTGAACCCACGGCAAAGAGACCTAAAACTTACTGGCCAGTGTGTTAACCACTCGACTAGCTTGCTCTAATAGGATTAATCAAATTGGTACATTTCTGTGTACTATAAAGTTGTTAGGTAAGACATATGCAACAGTCAGGTATCTTTATTTCGATAGTAAATACCGAAGGTTGTTAGGTAAGTCACATGTGCAACAGTCAGGTATCTTTATTTCGAAACGTTTCAGTACACAGTGGCTTCTTCAGTCGAGTACAGAAAAGTTGTAAAGCAGAAGAGATGTGAAGACTATGTAATCAGTCCATCACCCTTGAAGATCTAGTTTTGAGGTGGTCAGCCCCTCAGCCTGGAGAAAGTATTGTTCCATAGTCTGAAACAATGTGAAGTTGAAGTGACAGTATGGAGCCTTATATACTGTCAGGTGATGAGATGTAGGTCACTAGTGAGGGACGTGACCTCTCAATAACTACATTCTTGCTTCTACTAGTGACCTACATCTCACCCCCTGACAGTATATAAGACTCCATGCTGTCCTTCAATTTCACATTGTTTCAGACTATAGAACAATACTCTTCTCCAGGCTGAGGACTGACCACCTAAAAACTACATCTTAAAGGGGTGATGGACTGATTAATCCCATCTCCGTTTCTTACAATTTTCTGTACTCGACTGAAGAAGCCTACTTTTTGGCGAAACGTTTCGAAAAAAAGATACTGACTGTTGCACAGGGACTTACCTAACAACCTGTAGGTATTTACTATCATTTAATATTTACTATAAGAAGGTTAACATGGTCACCACTGTGACCACCAATGTTGGTTTATATATACGAATCCCTCAGTAGCATGACTGGGCTGCTCTAGCTCAGTCTTTTAAAGCAGTCATTATATATATATATATATATATATATATATATATATATATATATATATATATATATATATATATATATTTTTTTTTTTGTGTGTGTGTGTGTGTGTGTGTGTGTGTGTTTTTTTTTTTTTTTAGAACATCCACTGTGAAAAAATAGTAAAATTCCAAGCGCTTTCGTGATTTCTCACATTATCAAGGAACTATACAGCTGTGGTGAGTATAGCCGGCATATCTCAGTTGTTTACTTATTATTCCGTCGTGCCTTTTGTTAAAGGTATTGTCACTGTACATGCATTTTTTCTCTCTAGACGTATTTGAAAAAAACAAATCCTTTCGATTAACATTTCTTTAGTTAGCATTTCTGATTTTCTCTTTTTTTTTCCCTCTGTAACTGTTTATGTTAGTATTTCTTCAGGGTTTTGATCTAACTTGATTTTAACTTTTTTCAAGAAGTGGGGGTTAAAAAAAGGAAAAGAAAGAGAGAGAGAGAGAGAGAGAGAGAGAGAGAGAGAGAGAGAGAGAGGGGGGGGGGTGAAGGGATATGGGATAAAAGGGGAAGACAGAAGAGGAAGAAAAAAAAGAGTAAACCTTGCTCTCCTAATAGAACAGCAAGGAATGCGTTTGCTCCAAGGTAAAAAAAAATCTTCATCCTTTTTCCCCCCTTTTTCAATTTCCTTTTTTTTTTGGATTTTCTGGGCGTGGGGCTGGGGCCAGGTGGCAGTTATCAGTCGGCTGTTTGGGGGGGTTTAGGGGCGTAAAGGCAATTTGGGGTGAACTGGTGTGTAGGGCGGTCATCTGAGGACCATTGCCAAGCCGGTCCCACAAGTGTGCTTGATGGATTTTCCCGTGCGACGCCAGCGACCATGCTGCGGTGAAAAAGCTGGACGGGCGGGAGGCGGGGAAAATGATAAGGCGGGGGAGGTAGCAAGCGAGGGGAAAAAAGGTGAACGATGGCGGCAGGGCCGAGCAAGCGTTAGGGAGAAGGTTGAATGATAGAAGCGGGAGAGAATAATTGGCGGGAATGGGGAAGAATGGTGATTGAAGGGAGGGAGGGAGGGGGGAAGTATTAGTCCAATTAGGTATCCCCAAAAATTTTCTTTTTAAAAGTTGCCTGCACATCTTTCCTCAAAGGGTTTCGTTTTTAACAAAGCCTCATGCACTCCCCCTTAAAATTTTAACTCTAGTATATTATATATAATTATGTCTAAATTCACCTAATTATTGGAAAAGGGATGACACCCTCTGGTTAATATCTTAAATAACATTTTCGGATGAGTTTCCCGGGATAATTTTTTGTGCCGTTTATCAACTGAACAACGAGGAACTCCGTAAAGTTTAAAATTTTAATAAATTTCCCCGTTTGCAGCATAGTTTGCTTAAAACGTTGATATCCATGAAAAAACTGGAGAAAATTTCAAACTTTCACCATTTGTGGGCTTTACAAAAATGTTTCCATTGGCTGATTGTGTAAGTTTTATTTAAGCCTTCATAAACAAATTTTTTATTATAATGAGATTGGTTCTAAATTATCTTGGGCTCTAAATCGTTTCCTAGCTTGATTTTGGGGATAAAATTTTTTAATGACCAATTTTTATTAAAGAAATTGTAAAATTTAGATACTGGGTTTCACTTGGTAGTTTGTAAATGCTTTTGCCTTTTTAAACCCTCTTCACTGATATCCTTTTTAAAGGGGCCAGTATTTTAGTATGTTGGCGTTAATTATCAAACTGTACTTCAGCCCCTAGCTGTTCTGTCTGGGCTTATTGAAATTTCAATTCTCAACTTCAAAAATAAACAAATATTATTTTTAAAGGGTTGTAAAATTTTAATTAAAAAAAGTGAAAATGAAACAGTGTAGTATTAATTTTTACGAATTTGCTAGTCCTTAAATATTTTTTTAAAATGATTCTATTTCTTTTCTTTTTGACCGGGTTGAACTCAGGTTTTTCTTTTTTCCTTCGTAGTTTTTGAGTACAACTTGGAACACCTGGTGGATAATTCATATTTTCATCGTTAGGGAAAATTCATGGAACTGTTAGCATTTCGGGGGCCCTCTCATCACTTTTATATAGCCCAAATTCCCAATTTTAATTTCCATGTGATAACTTTATAAAAACTCCTCTGGTGGCTTCATTTTTTTTTTTAAAGGGTTTATGCATCTTATGAAATGGGGGTTTTTACCAGTTCCGTGTTGATTCTGTTTGATTGGTTTAAAAGTCCCCTTGCCTCCTTCCTAGGGTTTCAGTTTGTTCTTTGCAAAAATTTTCCTCCCTTCATTTTGGGGTTAATTCCAAGAACGACTTATCAGCCAATCCTCTCATTCCTCAGGTTCTCTTGTATTGTTTTTTTTCGTTTTCTTTTTTAAAAAATTAATTTCGTATCATCTGGGAAAAATACATCAGACTCCTTTGCATATCGTTCAAGTACACCAGAATCAGTTCAGAATTCATTATTCTTGAAAACCCTTTGTCATTTGAATTCAGTCCCCCTTTCCCCCCCTTTTTTCTTTTTAAGTTTTCCTTTAGCCATTGTAGTGCTATCTCCCTATTCCTGCCTTCTCTTCTATTTTTTTCCGTCTCTTATGAAAAACTTCAAATTCTTCTTACAGTCCAAGAATATGCAAACCCCCTCCCCCCTTTCCCCTTTCCCTTCTCTCCCTCTCTCTCTCTCTCTCTCTCTCTCTATCTATTTTCTCTCTCTCTCTCTCTCTCTCTCTCTCTCTCTCTCTCTCTCTCTCCTCCTCCTCCCCCCCATTACCTTGTGAACTCAACACTTTCGTTGGACGGTTCCTTCTTAAAAGTCTGGTTGATTTTTCTCATCCCCCGTGCGATCCCCAGTTTTTTAAGGAATATCTACCCTTTATATATAATGCACATTGTGAGTATAATTCTACTTTTCTCTTTTCTTAAATATTGGACTTACGATTGCTCTCTTCTGCTGCTCTTCTTGTCCTTTTTTATATTGTTGAAGATTTTGCTCTTACACATGGTTCCCTTTTCAAAAACAATATCATCTAATCGTATTGCCTCAAAAATCTAGGGCGCTCAAACTTTTTACCTCATTTATCTGGTGAGTGCATCTCTTTAAAAATCTTCAAAAAATAATTTTCCCCGAACACTTGTGGCTCTCCTTTTTTTTATTTCATTGACTAATCCCCACTGTCGTCTTCCTTCTGATGTGACTGTATAAAAACTGATTCTGATTTGGCTCTCTGAGAATGACATCAAATTGTCTGCCTTTCTTCTTCCTCGTATGCATTCGTTTCTGGCTCTTGTGCTCCGTTCCTGTTTGCTTTTATTTTCTGTCTGTATTTTCCCCCTGCTCTTTCACTTTTTTCTTCTCCCTCTGCAGGTCTGGGTAAACCCTAAACTCCCCACTGTTCTTACGATTCTTCTTCCTCTCCCGGGGTTTATTTTTTCCTCAACGTCCCTTTTCCCCAGTAAAAAATTATCATTTCTTTCCCTTTTTTTCCTTCAGTTCCATTTCTCACTAATGCATTCAGGTTTTCTCGTACCCATGTAGAATCCTTATCCCCAAATCAATTCTGTGCTTTACTTGTTCCAGGGGGGCTTTCCCTTCTTTTAAAACTCAGGGTTTTTTTGGATAATAAACTTCATTGCTGGCTCATTTCCTCCTCTTCTTTTCCTTTTTGTGTGTGTGTATCTGCCTCACCTGTTGATTGTCAGTGACCTTTCTACCTCTTTTGTTCTATAGTAAAAGTATAAGCATAAGGCCCCCTCTCCCCAAAAGGGCGTTATACTTTCTGAGAATGAAATGTCCCTTGATACTTTTAAAATTTTTGGCGTATTCAGTTTTTTAAATTTCAATATTAATAAGACCCACCCCCGTATGTCCTCGGATCAAGGCAAAACTTGCTCTGCTGGGGTTTATGCTTGTAGGTTGGGGGGTTCTGTGGTTTAGGCGTCATGTAATTTTCGCTCACCATGAGACGGGGGAAAACGCATGGGTTCGAGTCCTCAGCTAGTCGCTGTGTTGTTATTGACTAAATGCAACTCGTTCGTGGTTTCAATAATATTTTCTGCTTGTGGAGGCTAGTAAACCCAAAAAGGGGTAGAATGAAATTGCTCAAAGGGACCCACACCACCGTATGTCCTCTATCAAGATAAACACCTAGCTCTCGGGTGCAATTCTTGTAGGATTGGTGGCCCTGGGGGTTAGGCGTCATGTGTTTTTCCTCACCATAGGGGGGGCCAAAACGACATGGGTTCAGTCCTCGGCTGTAGTGTTGTTATTAATTAAATACCATTCTTCGGGGTTTTTAATTATATATTATATATATGGGGGGTCCACCTCTACTCATACTCAGAAAGACAATAAACATACCTCAGGGCAAAAAAACCCACAAACAAGGGGTTTTTGAATCATTCCGAACTGGGGAAGGCCGGGATTCGCCCCCCGACCATTGCCCCGCCTCAGAGGTACGTCCCCTGCCCCTCCAAACTGCCTCATCCTCAAAAAAAATGGTCGCAACATGAAAAAGCCTTTGCTGGCCCATGTTTTTGTGGGATCATCTAAAAGGGGGTGACAAAAAAAATCTCTGGCCCACAGATGGCTAAAATTTCCCTCCTTTTCCCCTATCTGTATATCTCTTAAAAATAAAAAGGCTTTCAAATGAGTTGATGAACAGTTTTTAGGTTGTAAATTTAGTTAAGAACTCTAAACCAAACCCCTCAAAATCCTTTGGAGAAAAAGAGAAAAGAGAGAGAGAAAAAAAGGGGAGAAAAAAAAAAAAAAAAAAAAAAAATATTTAGAAAAAGTAAAACCGACGCTCTTTCCTTTGGGTTTTTCCTTGCTGGTGTCATTCTGGTTTGTTTTGGGGGAGTGGTGCGCCAGACTGGGACAACTCCCCGCCGTCGGCGCCCTCCTCCTGTGTTATGGTGAGGCTCAGTCTTATGGCTCATATCTTCTCTCCTCCCCCCCCCCCAAGAAGGGAAGAGGCGGTGCCTGAGAAAAAAGCAAGGGGGAAATTTTAAAAAAAAAAAAGAGAGAGAAAAATTTAGGGCCCGAGAGAAATAGTGAAGAAAAAATAAATGGGGTTACCGGAAAGTAAAGGGGGGGACATTGGTCCCTCCTAAAGCACTCAGTCATTTTTTAAAACATAAATTTATTTTGAGTTCATTGTGTGTAAATTTCGAATAACATCGTCCCAAAAAAATTGGTTTCCTTCCCCAACCCGGGAGGACACTAGGAAGTAAAATTTTAGACTGTCCGTGGTGATTTCATTAATATTTCCCCAACTGAAACGAACTCCCCAGAGCGTTCACTTCAAATTTTTCACTAGAACCTACTCACTGCCTCAAGTCTCAGTAATCTCCCCTGCCTACACCTCCTCACACCCTGAGGCCAATTCTCCCACCCCCAGACCCCATTAACTTTTCCTTTTTAGTGAATGGGGCCTTGATACTGCTAAAGAGCTCTTGATCCCAAAAAAATAGAAATATCCTCCTTTTTCCCTTGGTTGCCCTGATTTTCCCCCATTCCTACGGTGGGTTTAACTCCTGCTTAGCCCTTATGGCTGAAAACAACTGTTGTGTAGATATGTCCTTACTCGTGCCTAATATCTCCTAAAATTGGGTAATAAGTATGGATGGCAAAATTCTGTTTCTGATACCAAACAATTTAAAA
>WNWK01032879.1:0-21573 GCA_009830355.1 Cherax destructor
AGAACCTTCATCAGGCCCAGGGCACTTGAGTTAAAAATCTTTATTAGTGGTCACAGTGTGGCCCATGCACATTCCTATGGTTTATAGAATCTTGTTAAGGAAACACGCTGCCCAGCGATTATGAGACTCAGGTGCTGTGGGTTAGAGTCCCACCTGTTCTGTGATTTATTTACATTCTTTATACTACGGTTTCAGGAGTCACAGTTTCAATTACTTCTTAAGCTACAAGTTCAATTACAATTTGAAAACAATTGTAATTACTTTCAGATTCAACTAAGCCTGTGTGTGGGGAGTTAGGAGCCACGCATCACCACCTTCATTCCTTGACATCCCTCAGTATCTCTACTTCTCTTTCCGCTTCGTAACTTCCTGTTTTACATGGCGCACCACCATTGAGCATTCTGTTAATCAGCCCCGGAATGTTTATTAATTTAATAATATTATTTATTGAACTGGTCTGAAAATATTGTGGACACTTACTTGTTTTGCAGCCAGGCAACCCAGTCGGCTGGTCCTACCACCAAAACAGCCATAGAGTGTCGTGGTAGAGGTCCCGCCCGTAAAAGAAACTCCAGTCTATTTTGGACCAGAAAGATGAGCATTGATGTGTGTTGGAAGAGTCCCTATCAGTTAGAGGAGAAACAAACTCGTGTGTAGCCACACTTAGAGCCACTGGGTGTGGATCCAGGTGCACCTCAGTAGTCACGCCAAGTGACCACATGCTTCTTACAACTTCATAATTGTCTGCAAATATCAGAAAATACAAAGAGTAATAATTTAACACAATATTTGTATTGAATATATTGCTAAATGCATTAAGTAATGTTTCAGTTTGCTATTGGTAAGATATATATATATATATATATATATATATATATATATATATATATATATATATATATATATATATATATATATATATATATATATATATATATATATATATATACATAGGATGGGGTCCACCTCTGGTGTACATTGTGGGACCATAGCCTCGGAGATGTGGATAAAAGGCTTTCAAGGAAGAATATTTAGATTTCTTTCTGAAGCCATTTGAATATTTCACTTCCTCTACCACCCCATCTTTTGACTGTGTATAAACTTTATTTAAAGACAAAATACATTGACAAGAATACAATAGGGAGTAGAACAACATAGATAACAACTCAGAGCTACATGTCAAATACTTCGTCCAGCTCCTGGCAGTGGGCCGCGTGCACATAATGCTGCAGGCATTTTCCCTCCGGATCGCAACAATGAGTCTCTGAAAGATGAAGCTGGTCGCCCTGTGGCCCTTGGTTTCTATGATGAGTTTTTTACCCAGCTCTTTGAGAAACTTTAGAGCACACTTGTCCCCTGCTCCAAGGGTCTCCGACCCCTTCATAGATGGGTCTATGAAGGATGAGGTGAATCATAGAATTGATGAGGGGAAAAGGGTGAGTGGAGCACTTCGGAGTCTGTGGAGACAAAGAACCTTGTCCATGGAAGTAAAGAGGGGAATGTATGAGAGTATAGTTATACCAACGCTCTTATATGGGTGTGAAGCATGGGTGATGAATGTTGCAACGAGGAGAAGGCTGGAGGCAGTGGAGATGTCATGTCTGAGGTCAATGTGTGGTGTGAATATAATGCAGAGAATTCGGAGTTTGGAAATTAGGAGGAGGTGCGGGATTACCAAAACGATTGTCCAGAGAGCTGAGGAGGGGTTGTTGAGGTGGTTTGGACATGTAGAGAGAATGGAACGAGACAGAGTGACTTCGAGAGTGTATAAATCTGTAGTGGAGGGAAGGCGGGGTAGGGGTCGGCCTAGGAAAGGTTGGAGGGAGGGTAAAGGAAGTTTTGTGTGCGAGGGGCTTGATTTCCAGCAAGCATGTGTGAGCGTATTTGATAGGAGTGAATGGAGGCATATGGTTTTTAATACTTGACGTGCTGTTGGAGTGTGAGCAAAGTAACATTTATGAAGGGATTCAGGGAAACCGGCAGGCCGGACTTGAGTTCTGGAGATGGGAAGTACAGTGCCGGCACTCTGAAGGAGGGTGTAAATGTTGCAATTTTATAACTGTAGTGTAAAGCACCCTTCTGGCAAGACAGTGATGGAGTGAATGATGATGAAAGTTTTTCTTTTTCGGGCCACCTTGCCTTGGTGGGAATCGGCCGATGTGTTAATAAAAAAACAAAATAAATATATATATATATATATATATATATATATATATATATATATATATATATATATATATATATATATATATATATATATATATATATATATATATATATATATATATATATATATGTATATATATATTATTGTAATCACGAACGAGTGGTATTTAATCAATAACAACACTGCAGCTAGCCGAGGACTCGAACCCATGTCGTTTTGGCCCTCCTCGCTGTGAGCGAAAATCACATGACACACTAATCCACAGGACCACCAAATCCTACAAGAATCATGCACCCAGCAGAGCTAGGTGTTTTACCTTGATTCGAGGACATACGGTTGTGTGGGTGCCTTTGAGCTAATTTCATTCTACTCCCGTTTGGTGTACTAGCCTTTTCAGATGCCCCTTACAAGCAGTAATATCGCAACCCTCCTTCAGTGCACTGCAGTTCCCACTTGCAATACTGAAACACAGTTAATTATTTTCTTGAATATCTTCTTAATTGGTACACTTCTCACTCTCCAAAGGCACGTTGTACTCCAACGGCGTGCAACATGCCTTTGGAGAGTGCCTCAACTAACTCCTAACAGACTCACACAGATCTGTTTTATATTCCCGTCCCTAGCACTGAAAACCACCTTTACTCCATGTGGTATTTTAACCTACCGAAGTCAGCTGGTGCAATCACCACCATGTTCATGAAGTCGAGTAACAATGTAACTTCAGTAATAAGATGCCACGTTACAGAGTTTCTTAGTAGTTCAGGTGTCGCCTTCATCCTTCCTCTCCCGAACAGTTCCATGCCTAGACGCCTCAGTCTCTCCGGCCTTACACAACACAACTTAAGGAAAATCAAAGAATGGATTATACCTTACATTGAGAAAAAGATGGAAATTTAGCTTAATTGTCAAACAGGCAAATTCTCTGTTAAAAAAATCAGCTAACAAAATTCCTTTAACAGAAACTGTTTATATAAGCCAAATGTATAAAGATTGCAATTATTGTTTATAAAATGCAAATTTCTTACCTTCGATATTAATTTTTTAGTCTCTTAACTTCTGCATTCACTAGAAGAATCCTGACAGGCAAAACAATAAACATGCTTTAAACACGTATGTTGCTCGGCAATTCTAGTTTATTAACTTCGTATATAAATTAAAAAAATATTCACCTACGATGACTGAACCTAGAAAAAAAGTTGCATTCTTTTTTACAATATATCTGTCAATTAAAGATTGAAGCCATTCAGACAAAGCAGCTCCAGTTACTTCATGGAAGAAAATACCGTAAAATTTTTTGCAAATTAGCACCATCACTCTTCATTAACAATATAAACATTATACACTATACTTAATTTTTTTATCCCGAACAGAAGAGGCTGTCTCAAGCTATCACAAGAAAACCAAAATTTAGAATAAACTTGACCAGTTGGCATCTAAACATGCATATTATTCCATAACTTTCTCATGAAAAATAATTATTCACGAAGATAGAGAATTTGAAACTGATCTAATATGGAATTACGAACACATAAATGAAAACTTAGGATAAAGTTGTCCACCGAAGTCATTCTTAACTCATTCTATGTTCTTGGCCAATTCCTTGCAGTGGCAACTGTACAACCTTAACATTATTACAGAGCTAGAGAAAGGCAGAAAGGTGATTCAGCATCTTAGAAAGGAGTGCAAGAGTCATCTTCAGAAGAAAGAGGAGACAAGCCTGAAAAAAATTGAGTTTGAAAACCTGTGGGCAGGATAGGTTTGGAGGCAAGAATGAGGGAGGTTCAGGATACTGCTGTGGACACTGCAAATTTCTTCACAATATTGACTGATGAGTTTGAGTGGATCATCGAGACTGTTGTACTGGAGTCACCAGTGAAGGTAATCATCGAGACTGTTGTACTGGAGTCACCAGTGAAGGTAATCATCGAGACTGTTGTAATGGAGTCACCAGTGAAGGTAATCATCGAGACTGTTGTACTGGAGTCACCAGTGAAGGTAATCATCGAGACTGTTGTAATGGAGTCACCAGTGAAGGTAATAATGCTGATTGCTTCTGGGAAATCTTTCATTAAATTTGTATAGATGGCTTTTGTATTAAAGACCAGAAAAGAGGCTAAAGGTGTTTTCATGAGACTTGAAAGCGGGAAATTATTCGATGACTTGAAAATATAATGAATGAAAATGATAGCAGCATTATTATGTAGTTGAAGGCAATGGTGTTGGCAAGTTTGAAAGTGAGGACCTAGTTAACAGGTACAGGACAGTGAGGACCTAGTTAACAGGTACAGGACAGTGAGGACCTAGTTAACAGGTACAGGACAGTGAGGACCTAGTTAACAGGTATAGGACACAGGTAGTAATAATTAAGAAGAAAGAAATCTCTGCCATACTGTATTTGCCATTTTGAAGAAAAGAGGAGTTTGTGATATATGGTTTTCTAGAACAATAACTGTAAACTGCCGGCTGGACAAACACTACAAAGATATGATAGTACCATTTATTGACACCTGGGATACTTATAAAGCAAGAATAATATGAATGCTAGAGATAAGGTCTATTTTTCTAGGACAGGGGTTGGAGTGTTAGCTAATTCAGTAAATGGAACAGATGTTACTTTAAATTAGAATTAGTTATAAGTATGGGTATTTGTTGGAAAAAAAAATTATGGTTCCACAAAACTGATCTAGAGGAAGTGTCATACTTGTTATATCGTGGATTATGGGGATAACAGTTACCAGCGGAGTATATTGTGATATTATCTGTTTATGTCAGTCGTAGAGATTCAGTAGCATTATCGGTGATGGTAGCAGCAGAGACAGTATGAATGACATGGAGAGTATGTTGCAGTGTTACATACATGATGGATAAGTTTAAGATTAGTTACTTGTATGGGAAACGTGGATTTTTTTTAATAACTGAGACGAGGTTTAATTTGAAGTGTTGGAACGAGCATACTGAGTGTATTGTTCCAGGATTTAAGTTGTTCCTTCCTGAAATGACTGAAAGGTGGGTAGGGTGGCGAACTATGTCAGAGAAAACTTGAACTGCTGCTTAAAAATGAGATAAACAACGAAGAAAAGCACAAAGATAGATGGAATTTCCAGACGGACTTAAAAGGTTAACTCTACCGAACATGAGTAGTGACCAAGGAAGACTTGGTCTTGATGAAACTGTTTTGGCTTTAAGACAGTAAATAATAAACCTTGAGGAATATTTTTTGACAAATTTATTGGACCATATGAATTGTATTTTAGAATCAGCGACTTCCTATAAGCAGTTCAAGAGTGTTTCTTGAAGCAGTTTGTAATACAGTGAAACCTCGGCACTCGAACTTAATTCGTTCTAGAAGGTTGTTCGAGTGCCGATTCTGTTCGAGTACCAAAGGAATTTTTCCCATAAGGAATAATGTAAATTAGATTAATCCGTTTTAGACTTCCAAAAATACACTAAAGCGACTTTACAGTGTATTTTCGTATAGTATTTATGATTGTATTCTCTTTTTTTGGGTTTATTTGATAAAATGAAAGATATTTATAAAATGAGATGATTTTGAATGTTAAGTAAAGGACACAAATGCAACTAATGTGACATTTTATTGGGGCAACTTTCCCTCTCCAGGAGCTTTCTGCCGTTAAAAGCGATAATGGACATAGTGGGCTTATAAAACTCTCAAAATGAGGTGAAATACTAGTGGTGGTAGTAGTAGTGATATTAGTAGTAGTAGTAGTGATATTAGTAGTAGTAGTAGTAAAAAAAAAAATAAGGTAGAAAATCAAATGAAAGGGAAAAAAGGGGAAAAAACAAATACTTGGGTAGTAAAAAATAGGAGACAAATATTTCTGCTGGATTGAAATAGAAGGCCTGTAGGGTTTTTCACATCTACGAGGCTTGTGTTAATTGCAGGAGAGATTGTGATGGTGGGTTTACTTTTTTAGGAGGATTCTTGCTAAGACTTCAGAGATGGTAAGCTGTTTTGTTTTTTTAATTGTGTTAGAAACAAAATAAGTGCTGATTCAAGGCATTTGCGTCTAGGAAAAATTGTTTTTGATTACTAGTCGGGCGTTTTGAATTTCAGAGATGATTTTGGGGAATTTCGGTGTTGTACGCAGGCTTTTTTTAGGTTATCGTTTCTGAATGCTTTGTGTTCATTGATGCGTGTTTGGGGGCCTTGCTGTTTCTCCTACATAAATTCTGAGATGAATGTTCAGAAACCCCAAAAAAAGACATATGAAATTGGGTATTTTAGAAAACGTTTGCCAAAAAAGGGCCCAAATAAAAAAGGGGTGGGGGTTTTAAAATGGAGGGGGTTATCCATCAATCTTGAAGTAAATACAACATAAGGAAAAGAAGGCATATCTTCAAGATTGATGGACGAACACATCGACTCCGGCCGGGGCTAACCCCTCCCCCAACTACTTTCTTTTTTTGGACGATAAGCCACTTTTTAAAAACTTTCCCCTAAAAAAAGATACCCAAGTGGCAATTTTCTAATTTCCTTGTGGTTCTCAAAACCATTCATCTACATCCTGTCTGACACAGCAACTTTTGGGATCTTGATAAAAGGGGTTTTCTTCAACATTTGCCAAACCTTTTTGACAAGGACTTATTCGACTAGTGGATGATCCCCCTTTCCCCCCCCCTCCGTTCATCTCCCCTGTCTACGTATTAAGAACTTATTTGCCTTTTTTTCTTGGGTTTAGGACTGAACACATCGCTCGGCGGGGACTGATTCCTCAAATCCCCTTTTATTACTACTTTTTTTTTGTATTGACTGATGACCACTGTGGGGAAACTTTCCTCAATAAAATCCCTTTATATGTGTCTAATTTAACTACAAAATTTTTAAAGCCTCCACAGGGAAAAGGCCCCCGGGTTTTTGGGCATGGTGCGATTTGTTTTGGTTAGATCCAAAAAAACTGGAAAACGATGGCGATTTTTGTTACTTTTCAAATTTTTAAAAAATTTTGGGTGAAAACCCGGCTGTTTGGGGAAAAATTATGACTTTGTTTTGGGGTGGGTTTACGTAAATTAATGATCGAAGAGCTTTTTCTCCCTTTTGATAAAAAAAGGAAGGAAAATGTAACTCAGGAAGGGTTTTGGGGAATGTATGACATTCCCCCGGGAAAAAAAACCGGACTCAAATTCGGTTTTTGGAAAAAACGTGATGTGCCTCTTTTGGCTTAGTATTTACTGAATAAAGGGGTGAGATCATTTTTATTTGTGGTTTCCTTTAAAATTGAAATTTAGGTTTTTCTATTTTTGGAGAGGATCAGAAAGGGTTTTGTTTGACTTTTTTCAGTGTAAACTGGACGGGTTCAATGGGGAGCCTTCCGAAGATTCCACAAAAAAATTTTTTGGTTTTAACGAGGACGTCGCTACGAACGGGCGCGAGGTGATTTTGGGAAGGGTTTTGCCTCTAGGTGTTCCTTCGTTAGCAAAGCATGAGGGGGACCCCATCCCCCTCCGTATTTTTTTGGGTTTATTGAAAGAAAAACAGTTAAATTAACACAGAGTTCAAATAACAAAACTCCGGGGGTAAAGGGAAAAAGGGCCCCATTCCCTTAGAACCTCGATGGCTTGTGTGGAGGTACTTTAGTGAAGAGGGGGAATCACGTCCAAACTGTTAGTTTCTTGTTTCGATGGAGAGATTTCGGATGCGGTTGAGAAGGTCACCTGAATGTTTAAGATGAGCGGGGCTGATGGTCCCCAGAAGGCAGGAAAGATGTTTGGCAAGAACTCCGGTAGTTTGTGGGTGCACTGCCTATACCTGATGTGATTGGTCTGAGAGGAAAAATTTTGTTTTTTGGGGCTTTGCCTACATGTGTGCTGGTTTTGGTTGCTGGGTTTAATACAGAGTTTCTTTCCTTCACTGGGCGTTTCAGTATTTGTCTGTTTTATATAGGAAATCTTTAAAAGGTTTCCCAGTTGTTGTTGATGGGGGTTTAAATGGATTGGTCATTCAAAAGGTCCATCATTTTGGTGTTCCCCGGGGTTTAGTATGACGACTCCACCTCCTTTGTCGGCGGGGGTGACGATAAATTCCGATAAATAACTTATCATCACGCACTTAACTGACACAGAAACAAGCGCTCAGTCTGGGTCTCAAATTTACCACTAACATACGAAAACCAAACTATCAACTGAATTTAGTCACCAGAAACCACAGACACAGTGACAAACCTTCCAGAAGGGTTATATACGGGCTCCTCACCGCAGTTTATGTGAACCTTCTTCTTAATCTTGGGGTATATCAATGCTCTGAAGGGCCTTCTAACGACCCAAATCTTATGCACCCCGCCGACAAAGGAGGTGGAGTCGTCATACTCAACACCAGTGAATACAACACCAAAATGATGGCCCTTTTTTAATGACCAATCACTTACGAACCCATCAACACACAACAGTGGGAAAACTCTCTAAAGATTTCCATATAAAACCAGACAAATACTGAAACGCACCAGTGAAGGAAAAAACTTTTGTCTTGATACCCAGAAACCCCCAAACCAGCACACATTTTTGGTTACCCAAGACCCATAAACATAATATTCCTCCAGACCAATCACATCAGGTATAGGCAGTGCACCCCCCAAACTAGCCGGAGTTCTTGAAAAATCTTTCCTCCCTTTTTGGGGGCCATCACCCCCGCTATCTTAAACATTCAGGTGACCTTCTCAACCGCATCCGAAATCTCTCCACCCCAAACAAGAAACAAGCAGTTTGGCGTGACTTCCCCCTTCACTAAAACCTACCCCCCCCCTCGAGGTTCTCGACGTAAAGTCAATCAGGCCTTTAAACCCCTTCCCCTACCCCCCCCAATTTTGTTGACCTTATTGAACTCTGTGTTAATTTCAACTGTTTTTTTTTCAATAACAGGCTCTCAAACAAACATGGCATGGGTGGGGGGGCCCCCCCCCCGGGCTTAGCTAACTTGTACATGGAACACCAGAGGCTGAACATTCCCAAACATCATCCCCGCGTCCGGGTTCGTTCGTAGACGACGTCCCGAAAAAACCCCAAAGTTTTATGTACGGAATCTTCAGGAAAGGGCCCCAACGCGTTAACCGGCGCCCCGTTTACACAAAAAACCCCCAAGACAAACTACCTTTCTAGACGTCCTCATCCCCAAAGTAGATAACAACCTAAGATTTCAATTTTTCCAAAACCACAAATTAAAATGATCTCCCACTTCTTTTCCCCGTCAAGATACTAAGACCAAAAGAGGCATCATCATCGGATTCTTCCTAAGAGCTTACCGAATTTGTAGTCCTGAGTTTCTTGACGAGGAATGTACATACATTCACCAAACCTTCACTGAGTTACATTTTCCTTCCTTTTTCATCAAAGATTGCAAGAAAAGAGCTCTTCAGATCATTAATTCTCCCTTTAACACCACCCCCAAAAAAGTCATAATTTTTCCCCAAACAGCCAGGTTGCATAAACATTTTTAAAGATTTCACAAGCTAAACTAAGTCGCATCGCTTCCAGTACTTCTAAAGGATCTAACCAAGACTAAATCCAAGCCCCTAAACCCAAACAACGCGGGGGTCACACTATACCCTGTGGGGCTGCGACAGAAATTATGTAGGGAAACAGCAAGGAACCCGAAACACGCATCAATAAACATTAATCATGCAGAAACGATAACCTGAACAACCCTGCTACAACACCGAAATTCCAACAATCATCTCATGAAATTCAAAGACGCCCGACTAGTAATCAAAGAAACTAATTTCCGTAGACGCAAATGCCTTTTAAACAGCACTTATCTCTGTTTCTAAAAAATTAAACAAAACAAAAGCAGCTTCACCATCTCTGAAGTCTTAGCAAGAATCCTCCTGAAAACAGTAAACCCTACCATCACATAGTCTCTCCTGCTAATTAACACAAGCACATCGAGATGTGAAACACTCCTGGGCCCTTTGATTTTCAACCTCCAGCAAAATATTTGTCCCTTTTTGTTATACTACCCAAGTATTTGTTTTATCACCTTTTACTCATGTGCATTTGATTGTTCTACCATTGTATTACTACTACTACTACTAATATCACTACTACTACTACTAATATCACTACTACTACCACCACTAGTATTTCACCCCCTTTGAGAGTATATAAAAGCCTATGTCCATTATCGCTTGTAACGGCAGAAAGCTCCTGGAACGAAACGTTGCCACAATAAAATGTCACTTTGTTGCATTTGTGCCTTTTTTCTTAACATATTGTCGGTAATTCTACCAATATTATTACAAATTTTTTAATGATTTACAGACAAAACGTACCTGGAAATTGAGCTCAAATTAGGGGAAATGTTCGTTTTTTTCTGATGTTAAAGTAAACAATAGCCCCAATCACGTCAACTGGTGGGTCTAATATGCTTTTTCACAAATGTCCTGATATTATTTAAAAAAAAAAAAAAATAATGCAGTAGTCTAATTTACATAAACTTCTATTTTTGTGTGAATAAAAATCAAAGTAGAAAGCAAGGAAATAAGAGGTGCCTGGAGTGGGGGAGCTATAGGAGAGAGAGGAGGGGGGCCGGAAGGAGCATTCAGTACCCCATGAGTCGTCTTGATATCCTGGTACTAGCCCAGGGGGGGAAATTCTGTAATTTTATCAGTGATCTTTTTTTACCACATTGATGGCCCATTGTACATTGCTTTTTTAAAGGGATTACCCCGGGGTCAGGGGGAAGCCTTCCACATGAACAAAAGTAGTGAAAAATAAAAAAAAATAACTTAAGGAGTAATACTAGAAAATTTTTTTTGGGGTTTTTTAAATTTAAAAAAAAATAAAATAAAATTGGCCTCTGGTTCCCCTAGACGTTTAGACGGGAAATATTATGTTCAGGATGATCTACTGTGGTGTTGTAGGTGTTGGTTATTCTGGGGGCGTTGGAAAAAGGGTTGGTTTTTGGGGGGCGTTGTAGAAGGTGTTGGTTATTCTGGGTGGCTTGTAAAGGTGTTGGTTATTTGGGTGGCGTTGTAGGGTTTTGGTTTCCGGGTGGCGGTGTAGAAGGTGTTGGTTATCCTGGGTGGCGGGAGGGGGTTGGTTATCCCCGGGGGCGGTGTTCTTGCCATGTTCGGAAAACCCTCAAACTTGGTCGTGTCCACACTTCAGATATCAAGGTTAAGTCGTTTGTCCCAACATTATCGACAGGGATTTTGCTTTTAACCAGATTCTACCCTGGTTACCAGGTCAGCAGCAACTGATCAAAGGGGGGAGGGGAAGGCTCCCAAAATTAACCCACACCAGATATGGTTAATACTACCAGGGGGAGAAATTAAAGCAAATGAGACCCAAGGAACTGAAGTTTAACCTCAGCCCGTTGTAACACGCTAATTGTTCCTGGGGATCTGAATAACCATAATCCTCTTTAAGGCTTTTTCCCCTCACACCAGACACCGGCTCCAATGCTAGCACCTTCTTCAAAAGTACGGGCACTGCCTTGCGGTCAAATAGTCTCTTCATCTTGATCTGGCTGGTTGCTTCTCAGATGCCAGGCACTTCTTATGAGCCAAACTGTCTCTGAAAGTGAGAAAAGTCTCCGAGGGGGAAACATCACTATCATCACACAGCCAATGTTCCTTAAAATAGTCAATGGCCCCGTAGTTTGTAACCATATATCAGTTCAAAAGGACTATAACCTGAGTGGTGTCACTCAAGGCAAATAAAAGTAGGGGAATACCCTCACCCCATTCCTTCTGGTACTGGGTACAATAAACAGGTATCATGGTCTTGAGAGACTGGTGAAACCGCTCCACCATACCTTGGCTTCCGGGTGATAGGCTGTGGAGGTCGTCATTTAATGATAAATTCCCCCAGGACTGTGCGAAAATGTTTACATGTAAAATTTGACCCCTGATCTGTCTGAATTTTCTTAGGGATCTCAAGTTGAGTAAAAATTCACCAATGCTCTAAAACCTCACGTGTAGTAATTTTATGTAGCGGGATGGCCTCGGACACCTGGTAGTAGAACAAATAATAGTGAGTAAGTGCTGGTTACCCATCTTAGTTTTGGGTAGTGGACCCACACAATCCACAACTAACCTGTTAAAAGGTTCTCCAACTGCTGCGATTGGTTTAAGGGGCAGGCTTAATTCCCTGATTAGGTTTTCCTACCTTTTGGCAAATAGGACATAATTCAATATACTTACTCACTGACTCTATATCTGAGGCCAGTAAAAATGTTTAGAGACCTTGCCCATGTTTTTTTTTTTATACCTAAATGTCCTCCCATGGGAACATCATTGGCCCACCTTAAAACTTGACAAATAAATGAGTCTAACATCCCCTTGGTGGACTCCTTCTCTTGCTCCATCAGAAGATACTTTATCAGATAGAGCCTTTCTCATTAAAACATTTAATTAGTGGGAAGCTTCCTCCTCGCTAACTGCCAATGATCGAATTACCTTCAGGTTGTCGTCACACTCCTGGGCCTTGATCAGCTGTTTTCGAGAAGGAGTCGCACTCCTATGCCAGCTCCCAGACCTCAGTCAAACTGAGTCCCTCGTGTGCAGGTTCATCACTACCCTGAGTCTCCTGCAGGCTAGAATCCAGGAATAGATTTCCCAAACCCAAATCGTCTCCAGCATCAGAAGAATCAAGGAGAGACACAGAAGCTTTTCCCTTTGACATTAGCCTAGTTACAGCACACTGGAAACAGCTCAGGCACAGTAGCTTTTTCCTCACAAACTTGTGATTCTGGATCCTCCAAACCAAAGGTTCCTCACTTTCGAGAAGGCCCATCACATTATTAACTAACAGAAGGTCAACACCTTCAAAGTGCAATACCTACAGGCAGGTAACACGACTGGTAACCAGACTCCACCCACAACCTATGCACTGGAGTCCTAATAGTAGATCCAGTTATTCCTTTCAATATAATATCTAATATTGTGTAAGTATCTTCTGACACTTGTAATACATCCTTGCACGGAAGGGAGAATGTGCTACATCCATAACTTAAAGACATAACATCTTCTACCCAACCTTCAGTTTGATGTAAAGCCACTGTGGACTTACTTTAAAAGACCTTCATCCGATGGTCTAAAACAGCTGGCTTACCTGGTCTACTCTGAGGTAAAACTTCAATACTGGCTACCGTGTGAGTAACTTGTGTACTTACTTGAGAAGCCTGTGCAGCAGCCATGTGTACTTACTTGAGAAGCCTGTGCAGCAGCCATGTGTACTTACTTGAGAAGCCTGTGCAGCAGCCATGTGTACTTACTTGAGAAGCCTGTGCAGCAGCCATGTGTACTTACTTGAGAAGCCTGTGCAGCAGCCATGTTCTTCTGAGAAGCCTGTGCAGCAGCCATGTACTTACTTGAGAAGCCTGTGCAGCAGCCATGTGTACTTACTTGAGAAGCTGTGCAGCACCATGTGTACATTGAGAAGCCTGCAGCCATGTGTTTCTTGAGGCCGCAGCAGCTGTTCAGAAGCTGTGCAGCAGCCATGTGTACTTATTGAGAAGCCTGTGCAGCCATGTCTTATGAAGCTGCAGCAGCCATGTGTCTACTTGAGAAGCCTGTGACCTGTGTCTTACTTGAGAAGCCTGCAGCAGCATGTGATTACTTGAAAGCCTGCAGCAGCCATGTGTACTTACTTGAGAAGCCTGTGCAGCAGCCATGTGTACTTACTTGAGAAGCCTGTGCAGCAGCCTGGTCACTAAGCATCTTTCTGCCTGTGGCTCTTTTTTTTTTTACAGTAAGTACAAAAATTGGATTTAAAAGTCCCATGTCCATTTGATGTAAGCTGGGTCCTCTGTCCCTGGGAAACTGGGGTTTTCCTACCTGTTCCCTGTTTTATTGAACCTAAAACTGACTTACTACTTCCTTGAGAAGGTAACTGAGAAGTAGACTTAAATCCCTGTGAACCAGGATTCTGGTGGTTAGTAGGATGACTCTTTGGATTATGAGGCTGGAAAAAGACCTGGGTGATAAGTACTTCCAACTATTTGGTTGGCAAAAACCTTTCACCCAACTCTAGAGCATAATCACCTACAACATCCTTGGAGCGACACCATTTAGTCATCTCCTTTCCTTACTCTAACAAGGATTGTCCTTCCTGAAACTTTAAACCTCTAAATTTCAGCCTATACCTCTTCGGCAATATCTGATAAGTCAATAATCACAACATTCTTCATTTTCCCATAATCTGAAAATTCGTGTTCGTCTAGGAGCTAACAGCTTGTAACCCAAATAACTGGGTTCTTGCTAATGTGGCCCAGTTACTGTCTGGCCACTTCTGGGATTTTGCTATTTTTCAAACAATAGAACAAAATTATCAGGATAGTTTTCATCAAATTTTGGCACAAACTTATCAAAATTAAATATGTGTGCCTTTACCTGTTCGATTTTGTGAAGCATCAAACTCTCTTTCTCTTTAGCCCTAAAGATTACTAACTCTTCCTCTTATCCAATTTTAGTACATTCAATCTTTGTCAGATTTTTTCTTCCATAATAAGAGTAAATTTTAGTCTTAATATCTGTGCTTCGTTCCTCTCATTATTATTAGAGGGTTTGATCCAGGATCCTGCCAGACTCGCGTCACCACTAGAAGCTCTACTGCTTACACACATCTTAGAAACTAATAGCACAAAACACTTGCTTATTACAGTAGAAATTACTTACTTAAAATAATAAATCACACAGCGAAACACAAACGTTCATTAAATTATTATTATTCACAGAGAATTATTATTATTAAATAACTCCCAAAATCACTAAATATGCACGCAAAAAAAGGCAGTAAAATAATTCCATTAATTATTCCTGAAAAGTTATTGCTATTAATGTTTCATAATAAATCCTTCCATTAAATATTTATTCGCAGGTTTCAAATGCGAATTATTATTCTAAATTTGATAACTCTTCCCCTTCAGTCCCCCATGTTAAGCTTTTGACTGCGAAACGTAAATATAAGTCGTGGTTTTTAAGGGTAAACGACCTGCCTAGGCTATGGGCATTTGTATTATTTAAAATATAAAATGAAACCACTCTAGGGCCAGCTTGTACCTGCACATTAAATGTGGAGACAATATTAAATTTACTATAAGGAAGGACACAAAACTCACCTATACAAATTATGTATATATAAATAAATAAATAAATAAATAAATATATATATATAAATATATATATATATATATATATATATATATATATATATATATATATATATATATATATATATATATATATATATATATATATATATATAAAAACGCCTGCTGGCGTGGAGGGAGGAGCCAGTTTGTGGTGCTCCATATATTTTGTGTGTAAACGAGGAATCTACATGTGTGGGAAGGGCCAGTTCAAGCAGACGTCATCGTGAGTATCCACTGGAGATTACAGAGTCATGACAATCTTCTGCATCAGGCCGTTGCTTCTATATCAGTGAAAGTGCAGTGTGATTGTTGGGAGTTGAGTAGTTAGAAGATGCGGTGTTGAGGGGATCCCTCCAGTGTAGGTGTGGGGAGGTTTGTTTACCCTCTGTTTGGCCGGGGTTGGGGAGAGTGGCCGCCCAGTACTCGTCTTTTGATGATGAACAGAACACCACCTTGGTTAACAGTGAGAACACGGCGATCAGTGTGCCAAATGGCGAGGTTGTTTCTAAGTATATCAATTAGCAAAAGTTAGCAATTGCATCTTAAGTGAACATATAGGGCCACTCCTCACCCCCATTCCTGGTCTAGGCCTACTGACTTCCTGACCAAGAGTGTTGCCGTTTAGTGCCTCACGAATTACTCACACTCCCGCTCACTACTCTCCCACCCCCATCCCCCATGCATCCATGCTGTCCTTCACCGGTACCCCACAGCTGGCGCCCTCCCACCCACACCCTGTCACAAGAAGTGCAGGGTTCCCAGGAATCTCCAGGACAGAGCCAACGCCTTGGAACCGTCCCCGAGGCATCTGCCAGGTGTGCCATAGGGAATGTGCACTCAATCCCTCTACTGGCAACATCCGTGCACACAATGGATGTCTAGGCTCCAGGAGGGCTCCAAATGGGAACAGCCAACAGACCCTCCCAGCAGACAGAGCTGACAGCCACCCTGACTTCACCTCTACAGAGGACCTAAAAGCTGCAATCAAATTAACATCCACCAGACGCTGACACACATCCCCAAAGCAGCTCGCCATGAAGCTGCCAGCAAATTCGCTGACCTCTTGAAGAAAGTCAACGATGCTCCTGCAAACAATGGATCCTGGCACAACCTTTCTGCTTTTGGCAATGCCGTTTGGCTGTCCCACCAAGGAGGACAAGTCACTAGCTACATCTGTTATCAGGGCAATAAATGCATTCCCTAGAGATGACAACCTTGTCCGTATCCTCCAGGACGTCATACACCCGCCAGGCAAATGTCAACAACAGGACACCAGACGCCTCAAAAATCAGGGCCCCATTAGCAGAAAAATAGAAGAGGGTAATACTATCGGAGCACTGAGGCTTATAACCAGTGAGGATACCATCGCTCCTAAGGATATCATTACAGCACAAGCCCTGAAGGACAAACATCCGCCCAGGGCTCCCAGTACCAACATTGACCCTTGACATTGCAGCAGGTCAAGAACATTTAACCTTACGGGACGCCGATGTGTATAAAGCTGCTATGTCTTTCCCACAGGGCTCAGCAGGAGGTTTCACTGGTTTAAGGCCACAACACTTGAAACAAATGCTCAATCCAGGTCTTGGTGAGGGCTCTGAGAGATTGTTGTCTGAACTCACCAAATTTTCCAATGGGTGCCTGGCTGGTAGTGTCCCACAGACCATTAGACCCCTTTTCTTTGGTGCCTCACTGTGTGCCCTCCGGAAAAGGATGGAGGAATCAGGCCCATTGCAGTGGGCAACACCCTTCGGCGCCTAGTTGCCAAGGCTGCAGTAGAAGGGTGAGTCAAGATGCTGCCTCAATGTTGAAACCAACTCAGCTCGGTTTTGGTGTTCAACAAGGCTGTGAAGCAGCTGCCCATGCAGCACGAGTATACATCAACAACATGTCCAATGAAAAGCCTTAATCAAATTGGACTTTGCCAATGCTTTCAACTCAGTCAGAAGGGATGCTGCTCTCCAAGCAGTTTCTAGGCACTTTCCTTCCCTCTATCCCTTCATAGAATCGTGTTATAGTGTGGCTTCTAAACTTTTGTTTGGGGACCATGAAATTGACTCGTGTGAGGGTGTGCAACAGGGGACCCTCTTGCTCCCTTTCTATTCTGTCTAGCCATCAAGGATGTCACAGAAACATTGTCCAGTGAGCTCAATATCTGGTTCTTGGATGATGGGACCCTAGCTGGCACTCACAATCTCTCCTGGGAGACATCAGGAAAATTAAAGATATGGTAGGCAGCCTGGGCCTATCTTTAAACCCCACCAAATGTGAGATAGTTTCCACCAATCCACAGATGATCCAGGACATTAGGGCTGTTTTACCAGGGCACGAGCCATCGATCCAGCCAACAGCACTCTCCTTGGTGCTCCCCTTGGGCCCAATGCCATCGATCTGGTCCTGGAAAAAAATCTCCGACCTCAGGACGATGGAAGGTAGGATGAAAGACATTGATACACATGATGCCTTCTACCTACTCACCAGGTGCCTGTCAATCCCAAAACTTACATACTTCCTGAGATGTTCCCCAGCCTTCAACAGCCCGAAACTCGAGGAATACGACTCTCTCCTCAAGACCATGCTAGAGAGTGTATTGAATCTTTCCCTCGAAGATGGACAGTGGTTGCAAGCTTCACTTCCAGTCAGACTTGGGGGCTGGGAGTACGCAAATCCTCCCAGATTGCCCTACCAGCCTTCTTATCCTCTTCCATAGCATCAAATGAGCTAATAAAACAAATTCTTCCATACAACCTCAGTGATTCAGCAGGAATACAGGACCCTAGCTACACCAGTGCCATCACTGAATGGGAGACTCTTGCTGCTCCAACACTAAAACCTAGTGAAGAACAGGCCTACAAACAGTCAAGCTGGGACAGCCCCATTGTTGAAAAGATACTGCCAATATGCTCAGGGCCGTAACATCAGACAGGAGACTGCCCGTCTCCTAGCCGTGAGTGCACATCACTCTGGGGACTTCCTCCAAACAGTTCCCATTTCGGCCATGGGAACACGCCTGGACCCTAAGACCCTTCGTATTGCAGTGGCTCTGCGCCTTGCTGCCCCCATTCACACGGAATATACGTGTATTTGCGGCGATGCGCAAGCCGACCAATATGGTCTACATGGTCTTAACTGTTCTAAAACCAAGGGTTGGCATGCAAGACACAATGAGGTCAACGACATCATAAAGAGAACCTCGCTACAGCTGGATGCCCAGCCGAGAGAGAGCCTCGATCACTAGCAGCCAACAACGCCCACAACCCAGCAAACCGCCCCGACGGGATCACCATCTATCCTTGGAAGAATGGCAAGCTCTTAGCATGGGATTATACCTGCGTGTCGACACTGGCTGACACCTACATCCATCACAGTGTTGGGCGACAGGGAGGAGCTGCTGACCACAGAGAGGAGTACAAGATCGGCAAGTACAGGGACATAAGCCAACAGTATAAATTTGTCCCAGTGGGATCGGAGACCTTGGGAGCGTGGGGAAAAATGCAACACGTTTCCTTAAAGAGCTGGGTTCCAGACTCATCGACACTACCAGGGACCCAAGGGCAGCCACGTTCATGTTCCAGCGTCTCAGCGTGGCCATCCAGAGGGAAACGCATGCTGCATATTCGCTCGCGCCCGGCTTCGGAGGAGCTGGAGGAGATTCATAATCTTTGACATATTGTACCATTGTATTCATGTTCATGTTTGTGTGTTTTATAAATGTATTCTGTCTATTAATAAAGCATTTATATGTATGTATGTGTGTATATAGGATGGGTGGTAGGAGAAGTGGAATATTCAAACGGCTTCAGGAAGAAATCCAAATATTCTTCCTTGATGCCTTTTTATCCACTTCTCCGAGGCTATGGGTCCCACAATTTGCACCAGAGGTGGACCCCATCCTATATATATATATATATATATATATATATATATATATATATATATATATATATATATATATATATATATATATATATGAATATATAAATAAATATATATATATATATATATATATATATATATATATATATATATATATATATATATATATATATATATATTATTTTTTTATTAACACATCGGCCGATTCCACCAAGGCAAGGTGGCCCGAAAAAGAAAAACTTTCATCATCATTCATTCCATCACTGTCTTGCCAGAGTGCCAGAGGGGTGCTTTACACTACAGTTATAAAACTGCAACACTAACAACCCTCCTTCAGAGTGCAGACACTGTACTTCCCATCTCCAGGACTCAAGTCCGGCCTGCCGGTTTCCCTGAATCCCTTCATAAATGTTACTTTGCTCACACTCCAACAGCACGTCAAGTATTAAAAACCATTTGTCTCCATTCACTCCTATCAAATACGCTCAAACATGCTTGCTGGAAGTCCAAGCCCCTCGCACACAAAGCTTCCTTTACCCCTTCCCTCCAACCTTTCCTATATATATATATATATATATATATATATATATATATATATATAATTGTAACAATTTCAAACAAGTGGTATTTAATCAATAACAACACTGCGACTAGCCGAGGATTCGAACCCATGTTGTTTATTGTTTTAGCCGGCGTCATGTTGAGCGAAAATTCCATGATGCTCTATCCCACGGGACCATTCAGTCCTACATGAATCACGCTCCCAGCCGAGCTAGGTGTCTCTAACCCACTGAACCATGCAATCCTACAAGAATCACACACTTAGCCGAGCTACCTAGCTCCCTGGTGGTGTCGATGAGTCTTGAACTCAGTTCTTTTATGTAGCGTGTGACATTTTTTCCCCATGATCCTAAGGTCTCTGATCCCACAGGAACAAATTGATACTGTTGGCTTATGTCTCTGTACTTGCCGATCTTATACTCTTTTCCTGTGATTAGCAGCTCCTCCCTGTCGCCCGACACTGTGATGGATGTAGGTGTCAGCCAACTTCGACACACAGGTATAGTCCCATTCTAAGAGCTTGCCATTCTTAATAGGATAGATGGTGATCCCATCAGTGCTGTTTGCTGGGTTGTGAATATATTTGCCTGATTGTATGTAGATGAATGGTTCAGAGAACCGACAAGTTATAAATTAGACACATATGCAACACTTGGGTATCTTTATTGAGGAAACGTTTCGCCACACAGTGGCTTCATCAGTCCAATACAAAGTAGAAAGGTGTAAGGAGAGGAGTCTTTTATGAGGATGTGACATGCGCCGAATAAAGGTTACGTACTCTTTGCATGTAAATGCTTTGCATGCCACAGATGGTATCCTCACTGTTTATAAGCCTCAGTGCTACAATAGTATTACCCTCCTCTATTTTTTTGCGTCGTGGGGTGTCCAATTGTTGGCTTTTGCCCGGCAGGTGTTTGTCGCCATAGAGGGGAGACGGACTAGGATGTCATCTCTAGGTAATGCATTTATTGCCTTGATAACAGATGTTGGTGGGACAGCCAGACAGGCATTGCTAAATAGCAGAAGGTTGTGCCAGGATCCATTGCCTGCAGACACATCATTGACTTTCTTCAAGAGATCAGTGAATTTGCTAGCAGCTAGAGGGAGAGCTGCTTTGTGGACGTGTCAGCGTCCTGGTGAATGTTAATTTGATTGCAGATTTTAGGTCCTCTGTAGAGGTGAAGTCGCAGTACCTGTCAGCTCTGTCTACTAACAGGGGCTGTTGGTTATTCCCATTTGGAGCTCTCTGGAAGCTTAGACATCCATTGTGTGCACGGATGTTGTCAATTGAAGGAATGGGTGCACATTCCCTGTGACACACTTGGCATATGCCTAGTGGTACCTGTTAGTCGGGTCGTGCCGAACAGGTAAAACTCGTGATTTTGGCTTAAATAGCAACGCTCTTCTTGCCGAAAAAGGCAAGCGAAAATTTATGTATGCATTAATTCCGCAAAAAATATTTTGAACCTAACGAAAAAAAATATAGTATTTGATTGTTTCTTTATTATTTAATTATTGTAACTTATCTAAAATATATTTAGTAGCATTATGCTATATTAAATTGCACTTGTTTAATAAGGTTAGGTAAGTTTTCTAAGGTTCCTTTGGTGCAAAATTTAAATTTTTTACATTAACATAAATGAAAAAAAATATATTTAAACACAAAATTTTAAACGTTTAATGTTAAATGAGTTCTTGCTAATTGACCAGTTTTACCTATTTGGGTCCTCTCTCTCCCCCCCTGCTCCATGAGCTTTATCATACCTCGTCCTAAAGCTATGTATGGTTCCTGCCTACACTACATCACTTGCTAGACTATTCCACTTCCTGACTACTCTGTGACTGAAGAAATACTGTGTGTGTG
>WNWK01032880.1:0-21573 GCA_009830355.1 Cherax destructor
TTTATTTTTGGTTTTTTCCCCCTTTATTTTTTCCAAGGATATTGTAATTTTAGGTTATGTTTTTTTTTTGGTTTGTGTAACCCTTTTTTTTTTCATGCCTTTTTGGCGGGGCCCCTTTTTTGGCCCTTTTCAGTGTTTTTATCACATTTAATACGATTTTTGGGGTAATGTTGATGTTTAACCTCTTGTTATAAAAAAAAGGTTTTAAAATGTTATTGTACATAACCTGTTTTTAAAATAAAAAAAAAAAAATTTTGGATATGGACACGGGAAACATTTTTTTTTTAATGAACCTGAGTGACTTTGAGATGTTGTTTTTAAAATTTTTTTTTTTTTGGGGGACATGAGGGGGCACCCCCACTTTCCTACCCCCTTTTGTCGTGAGGGGGGGTATTGTGACCCCAAAATGGGTCACAATGTACTTTTTTTTAAAAAAAATTTTATATTTTTCCATTTCCCCTTTTTTATATTGCTGTTTTTTGATAATAGCTAAATCGTTCATATCTTGCTATATATTTTTTTTTGATTTCCCCCATATTTATTAGGTAGGTTTTAACACACCTATTGTGCTCATTGTTTGATTTTTCCTTGGGGCCCCCCCCCGGGGGGTTGGGAAAAACTCCTCGCAAAAAATTTCCCCGCTTGTTATACCCGGCCTCGGGGTTGCTGGGCAGTCAGTCGGTGGCGTGATCCCACCTTTTTTGGGGAACCCCGCTTCTCCTGCCCTCCCCCTTTTGTAACTCGTTGGAGATAAAAAAAGATAAGTTTTTTTGGATTTTTTTTGGGAAAAGGGTTAAAAGGGATCCCAAGAAAGTCAGTCGTCATCGAGGACTGTCTTCTTATTTTTTTTTAATCTTGTCCCCCAGGATGCAACCCACACCAGTCGACTAACAACCGGGGGTCCTATTTTTGCTAGGTGAACAGGCAACAGGGGGAAAGGAAACCTTTAAAATTTTTTCCCCCACCTGCCGGGAATCAAACCCCGGGGCCCCCCCATGTAAAAACAAGAGCTCTAGCCACCAGACCACCGGGCCAGGGGGAGAAAGCCCCGCTCTTGTCTCTGCTTTTTTCCCTTTTTAATATGTTTGGTTTTGGGAGACAAACATCTTCTCTGGACTTTTTTAATTCTTTCACAAAAAAACCCTAGACTTATTTTTTTGGGGTGACGTTTTACTGGGTTTTTTTCACATTGACACTTTGAGATATGGGTCTCTGGCTTGCTCACCCAATTTCCCCCAAAGAAGTTTTTCCCCCCTTGGTGGGGGGGGGGCGAAAAGGGTTTTTCCCCAAATTGGAGGAGTCAAAACTTTTTTTCAAAGATGGCGGATGGCCCCCGGAAAAACAGTACATACTGTGTGCATTGATTTGCTGCGGGGCCTTTATCCCGGCAATCCCGGCCTTGCCTTTAAATTTTGAGAAACTTTTGGGTTATCTCGGGGTTTTTTTGGGGGGACCCCCAAAAATGGATCTGCCAGGGTTTTGTCAAGTTTGCAAAAAAGGTCTACAATGGAATCGCGACAGGTATCAGGAAAAAACATCGTAATCAACACAAACTTGGGGGGTTTTGGGATCTTCCCAAGCCCCATTTGGGGGAATCGGATCAAAAATTTTTCCCTTTTTGGGGGCCCCGGGAGGTAGACATCAGACAGGTATTTTGCCAGTAGGGGGTCATCCTGCCAGGGGGTTTTTGGGGCCCCCGGGGGGCCCCCCTTTTCCAGGAATCCCCAGAGGGGGTTCCCCCAAAATGCCCGGGGGAGGCGGCAAAACCGTCTTTTTTTTGGAGGTTTTTCCCCTTACCCAGGTGTCCCGTGACATGGGACAGCAGAGGGACGTGACTTTTGGCGGCACTGGGAAAAAGGGGAACAAGGGCGACAAACCGGGGCCCATACAATGGGACTCGAGGGGGGGAACGACGTGCGGAAAAAACCCCGGGTGCCCGGGGGGAACCCAGGTGTTTTTGCGCCCCCCTTTTTAAAAAGATATAATGGCAAAACCCGGGGGAAAGATAAATGGAGGATGCTGTTGAAGCAAGTGGGGGGCCGTGGGGACGCCCCCCGGGGATTTTTCCAAGTGAGACAATGGGGCGGCTGGGGTCCCCCCTGAAAGAAGTCCACTGGAGGATGGGACGGGTTTTCCCCGACCCCAGTCTTGAGGACCTGAGGAGGATTCTGGATAGTCCATTGCCGGGAGAATTGCAGAGTACAGTAGTGGAATCGGATGGGGATGGGGAGAGTCGGGGGGGTGGGTGTTGTGGTGCTAAAAGGGGGAAAAAAATGCAGGTCAGTGGTTTTTTCAAATGGGGGGTAAGGTCCCCCGGGGATCAGGGGGTTTGAGAGTGACCGAAAAACCCCCTGGTGAGGCTGGATGAGGGATTACCCCCGGAAAAGGGGGGGAAAAAAACCTGGTGGACATAGCAAAAAGGGGGGGAAAGGGGGGCCCAAAAGGGGAAAAGGGGGGAAAAGGGAAAAAAGACCCCGGGGGTTTTGTGGTATTTTTAAGACTGTGGCCAGGACCCCCGGAGGGGGGGGAAAAAAACCCCCCTTGCAAAATTTCCCCTGTTTGAATAAAATTTAATGGCCCCCGAGCAGGGGTTTAAAAAGGAAAGGGGTTTTTTGGCAACACTGAAAAATATAAGTAAGTCTTCCTACAGGGCATAATTATGGTTTGGGGGGGAAGGGGAAAAAATTTAAAAAATTATAGGTTATATACAGGAGGTTCTGGGCATTTAAAGGAGGGGGGGCGGTGGGGTTGGGAGAACCCCTTTTTTATCTGGGACAGGGGGGGGAGGGGGGGGTGGGGTTTTTGGGGGGAAAAAGGGGAGTGGGGGATATTCAGGTGTGTTTTGGGGGGGTTACATGCCGGGCAATGATCTTTAGGGTTAAGGAAGATTTTTTTCATAACGATTTAGTCTACCCCTTTAAAACCTTTATATTTGACAGGTGATTGGAATTGAAAAATTGGGGAAGGATGTTGAGCCTGGGGGGGCGGGTTTTTAAAATTGGGGGTCCTTGGGGGGGTTTTGGGGGAAGTGGGGTTTGGATGTGGCAGGGGGGGGGGGAAAACGGGGAACCCCTCGGGAAAAGGGGATCCGCGCGGGTTGATGGGTTTTGAACGGGATATACAGGTGGGCAGGGGAACCTTGGGGAAAAAGGGGGTTTTTCAGATAAAAAAAAAGGGTTTTTTGGGGTTTTGGAGTTGGATGGGAGGGTGTTTTTAAAAGATTTATCCGGTTTTTGGGGAAATTAACGTTGGGGGAAAGGGGGGGACATCGTGGGGTTTTTGGGGGAATGGTGGGGGAAAGATTGGGGGGTGGGGGTTGGTAGGGGATTTAAAAAAATGGTGGACCCAAAAAAAAGGGGTGGCAATGGGGTTTTACATGTGGATGGGGTCGGGGGGGGGGAAGTTGGGGTATGGGAAGAAAAAGATTTTGGAGGAGCAGTTGGGGATTTTTAAAGGGGGGGGGGAGGTATCCGCAGGATGAGATCGGGGAATCGGGGCCAATTTGGGGAATTAAAAAAAAAAATTTTTTTTCATGCCATTGGGGTTAGAGGGGATTGGAGGATTTTTTAGGGGGAAAAAACCCTCAGCTATGGTATTGAAAAACCGGGAACAACAGAAGGGCAGGGCCTTTTTCCTTAACAGTGGACGAGGATTTAGATGGGTATAGGGTGGTCGGGGGGATAAAAAACACTGGGGGCATGAGTGCTAGGGGGAATCGGTTTCAAAAAAGGGGTTGCGGGGTTTTTCAGGAGGCAGGGGGTTTTCCCCTTTTTAAAGGTGATCAAAAAGGGGATTAGTCAGAGGCCCAAAAAAATTTTAGGGGCGATTTTTTTGGGGAAAAATTATGGCAGGGGGGGGGGGGACTTTTTTGGGGAAAAAAACCCGGGGGGGTTTTTGGGACGGGGGGATTTTATGTGACTCTTTGGGGGGTTTTGGAAAAAATTAAGAGGGTTTTAAAGGTTGAAGTCAATGGGAAGTATAGTGAAGGCGGAAAGGGGGATGGGGGTTTCCCCCCCCGGGGGGCCCCTTTTTGGGGGTTTTTAAAAGGGGATAAAAAAGCGAAACCCCTTACTCTGTGCTGAAAAAAGTTTTTTTGTTTTTTTGGGAAAAAATTTTTAAAAGGAAATTTTTAAAAATAATTTTTGGGGGGAGGGCGTGGGTTCCGGGGCGTAAATGGGGGGGCACTGTAAAAAAAAGGGTTTGTTGAAGGTGGGGGGGGAAGTCGGGAGGTTTGGGGGAAAACCCCCCCTTTTGGGGGGGGAAAAAAGGGGGAGTTTTTGGGGAGAAATTTAAAGGGGCCGGGGGGAAGGGGGGTGGGCCGTTTTATGGGGCCCCTTGAAGTGCAGTTGAAGGGGGGGGGATGTGGTGGGAGGGGGGGGGGCGACGGGGGTTTTTCCCTTTTTCCCATCCTGTCCCATTCTGGGGGCCCCCCTTCTAAATGGTGCGGGGGGGTGTGGGGGGGGGGGGAGGGAATCCCCCCCGGGTATCGGGGGTTTTAATTGGGTGACACCACTATCTTGGGGGGAAGCTTAGGGGGGCTGGGCACTGTTAATAAGATGATAGTTTTTTTTGGGTTGGCTACGGGGGTGAGTGCAAATAGGGCAAAATCGAAATTGTTAGAGGGGGGGAAATTGGGTGGGGGGTGGGCGTTGGGTCAGAGGTTTGGGGGGAATTTTCAGTGGATAGGATAAAAATTTGGGGTTTTTTTTTTGTAATGTGCCCAAGTTGCACGGGAGTTTAATTCTTCTGCGGGGTAGAGGGAGCTGTGGGTAGGATGGCAGGATGGAGGCCAGGGGGGTAACTTTTTTTAAAAAGGGGGGTTGTGGTAAATGCATTGGTTTACAGTAAAATTTGGTTTTATAGCTTTTTGGGTTTTTTTCCCCCCCATGGGGAAAGGGGGGGTTCGCGGCTGCAAAAAGGGGGTTTTTTTTTTTATTTGGGGGGTTTTGGGGGAAAAAATTGGGGTTTTGAGAGGAAGTGGTTATGACTAGGGTAAGAGGGGGTATGGGATTGAACCTTGGGGGGGGCGATTGATGGGGATTTTTTTTGGGGGGAGGAATTTTTTTGGGGGGGGGGGGGTGGGGAAAGGGAAAAGCCCCCCGGGGGGGGCATGGGAAGGATCTTCCCGGTTTTTTGAGGCACTCTTGCAACATCTCATAGTAGTCTCGGGAAACCCCCCGGGGGAAAATTTTTGGTTAGGTGCTTGATAGGGTTGGAACTGGTGAGTTGGGGATACAGGGGGGGGGAGCTTATCCCCAAAAAAAAGATTGGGGGGGGCCACGTGGTTTTTTTAAAAAAGGGTTTAAAAATTTCCGGCCAGGGTGCGGGGAAAAGGGGGGTTTTTTTCTGCTTTTATTTTTGGGGGCCAGAGCTCAACTTTGTAATGGGTCTAATAAAGGGCCCAGGCTTGATTTTGGGGAAACGGCTTTTTTTTTATTTTTTCGAGGATTTAGCTAGGGGTTTTTTAAAGGTTGGGGGGGATTCAAGGGGAGGTGTTTCAAGTTTTTTAATTTTTTTGTTGGGGGTAGTCCAGGGTGTTAAAAAAGGGCGGGTATCTGGTTTTGGGTTATATTTTTGTAACTTGGGGTATGAGGGAGGTTCCAAAAGGGGGGGAACCGGGGTCTTTCAGCAGATTCTTTAGAAAAAAATGGAACCCCCCCCTTTTTAAACAGGCATGGGGGTGGGGGGTTTTTTTTGGGGGGGATAGGCAGTTGACAATGGGGGGGTAGGGGGGGAATGGATGAAAAAAGGGGTTTTTCCCCGGGGGGTTTTGGGGTTTAGAATAGTGTTGATTAGGAGGCAAATATGAGAGGGGGGGGGAGGGGGGGGGGGTTATGGGGCGTTGGGGGAAAGTATGGGTGGCCTTTTTGGGAGGGGGGAAAGGGGAAGGGGTCAGGGGGCAATGGGGGTTTTTGGGGAAAAGGGTTTTGGAAAAGGGGGGGGGAAAAATTTTAAAAATATGTGAGGGCTTATATATGCATTTAGTTGTATACACCTTTTTTTTTTCACCTATAATAGTTTGGTTATAGTCTGTTTTTTTCCCCCTTTTTTATATATATATATACAAAGGAAAACTGATTTTTTTTTATTATGTCATTCCCCCTTTAAGATCACGTTGTATTTTTTTTATACATTATTGTTCAAAATTTATATTAAGGTCAAGGTTGTGTACAGACGAAAATGGCCCCAAATTTTGGCCCCCCCTTTGTCATAATTGTTTCCCCCAATTTTTTTCAGTCCCTTAGATAGTGAGGGGTTAAAAATGTGGGTTCCAATGTTCACATTAGGTTATAATAATATACATTATTAAAATTATTTTACCAAAAAAATTTTCATGATGAATGTAATAGAAAAAGGTAATGTGAGGGGTTTTCCCCGGGGAAGGGGAGGGGGAAAATTTTTTTGGATTTCCATTGTGTTATTAAATACAAACTGTTTTTGGTTTTTTTGGGGTAAAACGACAAGGGGGCCCAAATATGTAAGTTATATATTGTTAAGTGCTTATTGTCAGAACGATGCATTGTATGTTTTTCCATGGTTTGCGGATGTTTTCGTTCGCTTGTTGGTTTTTTTTTGGGAAAACCCAAAAATTTGATATGGGGGCCCTTTTAAAGTGTATTTTTGTATTTCTTTTTCTTTAAAAATAAAAAAAAACTCATGATTTTTAAAGGGGGAAAAGGACATTTAATTTTTTAAAGATTTCTTTTGGGGAAAAGGGGGGGTGAAGGGGGTAAATTTTTTTTAAAATTTTCGATTAATGAAAAAAAATTATTTTTTTTTTACTGGCAGTTGAAGTTCATGATGACAAGAAATGTATTTTTTATTGTCTTGGCGGGATAGTTTTTGTATTTGGGTTTCATTGTATTCTTTTTTTTTTTTGGGAAATTTTGGGGGAAAAATTATTTTGTTTTTTTACACGGGGGTTTTTTTTTATTATTGAATATCCTGTAATTGGTTTTTAAAAGGGCATATTGATTTGTGTGTATGCATAATGTCTTTTAAATAAAAAAAAAAAATTCAAAAAAGGATCAAAAAAATCACAGGGGGGGGTTTTGGTTATGCTGAACCTAGACCCAAAATAAAAAGGGGGGTTTTGTGACTATTAAAAAGGGTCCCCCGAGGGGCCGGGGGTTTGGCCCCCTTTTCACTCCTTGTTCCTGACCGTGTTGCTGTTCCCCTTTTTTGCTTTTCCCCCGGCCCCAATTTGTCATATTACTGTTCAATCAAGCTTTTGAGTCAGTTTGTTGAAAAGCTAGCTTATGAGAAGACGTTCAGTGGGTTTGGGGTCCAGTGAGTCTTAAGACACAAAAAACACATAAAAATTTGAAAACCTAGCTTTTTTTGTAAATTGCTGACATTGTACCAGATGGTTAAACCCTTTAAAAATATTTTACCAAAAAATTTTTAAAAAGGGGGGGGCCCAACCTCCCTTTTTTTTTTAAAAATTTATTTACGTTGATCCCCCAGATTTTTCTTTGTTAATAAACTTTTTTAAAAATATTTCTTTGGTTAGTATACTCTCAGTTGAGATCCTATTATGATATTGATAATGTTCGGGTAACTGGAAGGGTTTAAAATTTGCAAAAAACCCAGTAACAGGCTGGAGGCTAGAAGGGCATTCCTTTTTAGTGTCCACTGGAGATGTCTATGTCTAATAGATATGGGGTCATTTTGTAACCCTTTTTTTTTGCTGTGTAAAGTAGGTCCCCCCCTTTTTACAATTGCATCGTTTGTGCTTTTGTTTTCTCTAAAAAAAAATTGGCAGGGTTGAGCACTGTAATAAACGAATATAGTCTCTTTTGCACGAAATTTCTCAAAAATTTTGGATAGCAACAGTAAGTTCGAGATTGGCCTGTTTTTACATCTGGGGTCACCACCTTTTTGAATTGGTGTAACCCTTGCTGTCTTGAGGGGTGCCGGGAAATTGCTAGTTTCTAGTGGTTTTTTAAAAAAAAAAATGGAAAAAAGCAGGTGAAAAAGGGGGTGGCCCTGCTTGTACAATAGTGGTGGGGGGTTTACACAGTTCCCCCTTTATTCTTAAGTGACTATATAATCATGGTGACTTCAGTGGGTTCGGTAGGTGCAAGATAGGAGGTTGGAAAAATTTCCCCTCAAAAAAATCACTTGCTTGGGCATTGGTCCCCGGGATTTTACTAGCGAGATTTGATCCTATGGTTGAGAAAAATAAAATTAGTAGCTGTATCAATAGGCTGTATTTTGTTTCATTTGGTTAGTCGGGGCAATATCCCCCCTTTTTTTTGTTTGTTTGGGGCCCCGAATCTGAGTGTTTTCCAGGTCGTTTTTTTATTTTTTTTTTTGGGAAAAACTGCTGGAATAGTACAATTGTTAACCTTTTTTATTAAATTTTTAGAACTGATGTACATGATGTTTTTAAAAAAAAATTTTTTGGGGTATTAATTTTTTTATTCTTTTCAAAAATTTTCAAAAATTTTGGGGGTTTTAAAGCTTTAAAATTAAATGGGCCCCCCGTTTTTTTAACCCCCTTTTCCCCCTTTTTTGGGAAGTGTTTGTTGTATAGTCTAAGTAATTTATTAAGAAATATGTCTGTGCAATCATCGATACCCCCGGCATTGGAGAATTCAGTAGGCCAGTCAACCCCAACCAGCTCTGCTGTGAAGTTACTTTTGGAGGCCTCATCCCTGGCTTTAAAAAACTTTGTTGTATTCCAGTGGTGTTTTTTTAAAGTTTTTTAAAAAAGGAAGGTGGGGGTGGTTTTGTAGTGCTGTCTGTAATTATCCTTTTAAAGGGGGGTAGTTTTTGGTCCAAAAAGGTAATTATAGTTGCACTTTTTTCAGTCAACCTGGTTGGTTTAGTAATGTTGGTATGGGGAAAAATTTTGTTCATATTGTTGTAAAGTCAGTTACTGGCTTTGGGCATCTGTGAGGCCTAGGTTAATGTTGAAGTCTCCAGCTTGGGGAAAAGGGGGGTTTTTTTTTTCATTTGGTTGTGTGTTATTAATGTCTTTAATTTATCGCTTTTTTAAAATTTTTTTTATTAGTATGGGGCATCCGGAAATGGCAAACCAAAATTTTTTTAGGAGTCTTAAAAAGGTTTTTTTTTTAAAAAAATTTTCAAAGATATATTCTCCACATTCCCCCCCTTAAAGCAGGTAGTGTTAAAAAAAATGTTCAAAGGGGTAATAGATTTCAATACCCCCAAAATTTTGGGTTTTTGGGGGGCAGTTGTGGATTGCAATGTTTCCAAATAGATATCTTTTTGGCCTGCTTAAGCCAGGTTTTAGTAAGAATAATACGGAAAAAGGTTGTCTTTAGGGTATCTAGGAATTTTAAACCCTCTAATGGCCCCTTGGGGCCCCCTTTGTAATTTAAAAATTTAATATTTTTAATTTTGGACAGTGCGGGGGGTGGTCTGTTAATAAGGCATTATTTTTTCCCCCCAAATTTTTTTTTGGGGGTTTTTAAAATTTTGGTTTATATCTGGGTTAAAAGTGATCATTCATCTTTAGGTTTTTTAAGGGGAAACTTTTATTATATGTTTGTTTTTCCCTCAGTTGTAAAAGGGATGTTGGGCAAAAATAGTTGAAAAAGGGGGGTCTGTAATAAAGGGGGGGGTTTTGGGGGAAAAAGTATAGTTCTAGTACTGATTCCCAAAAAAAGGGGTGCCAAAAGTGTATAGTTCCAATCTAATTTTGTAATAAGGGGGGGTTTACAATGTATAGTTCCAGTACTAATTTAAAAAAAGGGGGTGCTTGGAGAAGTGTATAGTTTCCCTACTTTTTTTTCTGTAATAAGAGGATCTTGGACAAATGAATAGTTTCCCTCTAATGTCTGTAAAAGGGGGTGCTTGGGCAAGGAAGGGGTTTGAATTTTTTTTCTTTAAGGGGGGGGTTGGACAAGTGTATGGGGTTCCCCAAAAAAATGTCTGTAAAAGGATCTTGGACAAGTGAATAAAAACCCCTTTCTAATGTTTTGTAATAAGGGGGTGCTTGGACAAGTGTATAGTTCCAATACTGATGTCTATAAAAAAGGGGGGGGTTGGGAAAAAATGAAAAATTCCAGTACTAATGTCTGTAAAAGGGGGTTGGACAAGGTTTAGTTCCAGTACTGATGTCTGTAATGGGGATGCTTGGGGAATATTCCAAATACTAATGTCTGTAATAAGGGGAAAAAAGGACAAGTGTTTGTTCCAGTTTCTGACGGGGTAATAAAGGGGGGGGTTGGACAAGGGGGGTTCCAGTACTGATGTCTGTAATAAAGGGGGGGGGTTGGGCAAGTGTATAGTTCCAGTACTGATGTCCGTAATAAGGGGGTGTTGGGGCAAAGGTTTATTTTGATGTCTGTAATAAGGATGCTTGGGAAAAAATGTATAGTTCCCCCACTGATGTCTGGAATTAAAAGGGGGGGGGTTTTGGGCAAGTGTATAAAAACCCGAGTCTGTAAAAGGGGGGGGTTGGGAAAAAATATAATTCCCCTTTTCTGATGTCTGTAATAAGGGGGGGGGTTTGGGGAAAAAATATGTTCCAGTAATTTTTTTTCTGTAATAAGGATGCTTGGAATGTAAAGTTCCCCCACTGATGTCTGTAATAAGGGGGTGCTTGGAAAAAAAATAGTTTGGGGGTAAAAAACTGTAATAAAGGGGGCCGGACAAAAAGTATAGTTCCCCCACTGATGTCTGTAATAAGGGATGCCCGACAAGTGTTAGGCCAGACTGTGTCTGTAATAAGGGGGGGGTTGGGGGGAAATGTATAGTTCCAATGCGCGGGGGTAAAAGGGGGTGCCCGACAAAAGGGGGAGTTTCCCCCACTAATGTCTGTAATAAGGGGGGGGTTTTGGGCAAGTGTACAGTTCTAGTACTGATGTCTGTAATAAGGGGGTGCTTACATGAATAGTTCCAAAAAAATAATGTCTGTTTAAGGGGGTGCTTGGACAAGTGTATAGTTCCAGTTCTGACGTGTGTAATAAAAAGGGGGGGTTGGACAAGTGGATAGTTCCAGAATTTTTTCGTAATAAGGGGTGCTTGGACAAGTGTATAGTTCCCCGTACTGATGTCTGTAATAAGGGGATGCTTGGGCAAGTGTATAGTTCCAGTACTGATGTCTGTAATAAAAAGGGGGGGTTGGAAAAGTGTATAGTTCCAGTACGATGTCTGTAATAGGGGGGTTTTTTTTGGCCCCAAAAATATAGTTCCCCCACTGATGTCTGTAATAGGGGGGGGGGTTGGGCAAGTGTTTGTTCCAGTTTCTGTAATAAAGGGGGTGCTTGGGGAAGTGAATAGTTCCGGGCTAATGTCTGTAATAAGGGGGGCTTGGACAAAAATATAGTTCAAAAACTGATGTCTGTAATAAAAGGGGGGGGGTTGGGGAAAAAAAATAGTTCCCCCACTAATGTCTGTAATAAGGGGGGTGCTTGGGCAAGTTTATAGTTCCAGTACTGACGGGGAAAAGGGGGTGCTTGGACAAGTGTATAGTTTCCCCCATGATGTCTGTAATAAAAAAAGGGGGGGGTTTTCAAGTGTATAGTTCCAAGCAAAAAAGCCCCCAATAAGGGGATGCTTGGGCAAGTGTATAGTTCCAGTAATTGTTTTAAAGGATCTTGGACAAGTGTTGGGGTTTCCCAGTACTGGGGTTTTTTAATAAGGGGGTGTTTGGACAAGGGATAGTTCCAGTTTTTTTTCTGTAATAAGGGGACTTTTGGGCCCCAAATTTTGGGGTTCCCCCACTGATGTTTTGTAATAAAAAGGGGGGGGTTTTTGGGGGAAATGTATAGTTTTTAAATATGATGTCTGTAATAAGGGGGGGGTTTTGGGGGAAATGTATAGTTCCCCGTACTGATTCTTTAATAAGGGGGTGCTTGGTTAGAAAATTCCCCTCTAATGTCTGTAATAAGGGATGCTTGGACAAGTGTATAGTTCCAGCACGTGTTTAAGGGGGGTTTACAAAAATATAGTTCCCAAAACTGATGGTCTGTAATAAGGGGGTGCTTGGACAATGTATAGTTCCAGTACTGATGTCTGTAATAAGGGGGTGCTTGGGGAAAAAAATATAGTTCCAGTACTGATGTCTGTAATAGGATGTTTGGGGGAAGGGGGAGTTCCCCAAAAAAAGTTTTAATAAAAGGGGGGGTTGGGCAAGTGTATGGTTTTCCCAAAATTTTTTTTTGTAATAAGGGGGTGTTTTGGCAAGTGTATAGTTCCCCAAAATATTTTAAGGGGGTGCTTGGGCAAGTGTATAGTTCCCCCACTGATGTCTGTAATAGGGGGTGTTGGACAAGTGATAGTTCCAGTACTAAATGTCTGTAATAAGGGGGTGTTTGGACAAGTGGGGCCCCCTTTTAGTACTGATTCTTTAAAAGGGGGTGCTTGGACAAGTGAATAGTTCCCACTAATGTCTGTAATAAGGGGATGCTTGGACAAGTGTATATTTTCCCCCACTGACGTGTGAATAAGGGGGTGCTTGGACAAGTGTATGGGGTTCCCCCACTGATGTCTGTAATAAAAGGGTTTTCTGTATAGTTCCAGTAATTTTTTTTCTGTAATAAGGGGATGCTTGGACAAGTGTATATTCCCCCAATTTTTTTTCTGTTAAGGGGGGGGTTGGGGAAAAAAATATAGTTCAGTTTTGATGTCTGTAATGGGATGCTTGGGCAAGGGGGAGTTCCCCCACTGATGTCTGTAATAGGGGGGGGTTGGAAAGTTGGTTCCCCCACTGATGTTTTTAAAAAGGATGCTTGGAAAAAAATGAAAAATTCCAGTACTAATGTCTGTAATAAGGGATGCTTGGGCAAGTGTTAGTTCAAAAAATGATGTCTGTAATAAAAGGGGGGGTTGGACAAGGAATAGTTCCAGTACTAATGTCTGTAATAAGGATGCTTGGACAAGTGTATAGTTCCAGTACTTACGTGTGTAATAAGGGGGTGCTTTTGGGGGAAATGTATAGTTCCCCCAATTTTTTTTCTGTAATAAGGGGGGGGGTTGGACAAGTGTTTGTTCCAGTACTGATGTCTGTAATAAGGGGGTGCTTGGAAAAAATATAGTTCTAGTACTGATGTCTGTAATAAGGGGGTGCTTTTTGGGGGAAATGTATGGTTTTCCCCCACTGATGTCTTTTAAAAAAAGGGGTGTTTGGACAAGTGTATAGTTCCAGTATGATGTCTGTAATAAGGGGGTGCTTGGACAAGTGTATAGTTCCCCGTACTTTATGTCTGTAATAAGGGGGTGTTTGGGCAAGTGTTTTGGGGTTCCCCCCTGATGTCTGTAATAAAAGGGGGGGGGGTTGGGCAAGTGTTTTTCCCCCACTGATGTCTGTAATAAGGGGGTGCTTGGCAATGAATAGTTCCAGCTAATGTCTGTAATAAGGGGATGGGAAAGGGGATAGTTTAGTACTGACGTGTGAATTTGGGATGCTTTTTCAAGTGTATAGTTCCCCCACTGATGTCTGTAATAAGGGGGTGCTTGGGCAAAAATATAGTTCCAATACTGATTTTAAAAAGGGGGGGGGGTTGGAAAAGTGTATAGTTCCAGTACTGATGTCTGTAATAGGGGATGTTTTTGGGGGAAATGTATATTTCCCCCGATGTCTGAATAGGATTTTTGGGCAAGTGTATAGTTTAGTACTGATGTCTGTAATAAAAAATGCTTGGAAAGTGTATAGTTCCAATACTGATGTCTGTTTTAAAGGGGGTTGGGCAAGTGTATAGTTTCCCTCCGATGTCTTTTAGGGGATGCTTGGGCAAATTATGTTCCCCCACTGATGTCTGTAATAGGGGGGGGGGTTGGACAAGTGATAGTTTCCCCCAATTTTTTTTCTGTAATAAGGGGGGGGTTTTGGGGGAAATGTATAGTTTAGACTAAGTCTGTAATTTTAAAGGGGGGGGGTTGGGCAAGTGTATAGTTCCAATGACGTTTTTAAGGGGGGGTTTTGGGGGAAATTAATTCCGATGTCTGTAATAAAGGGGGGGGTTGGGCAAGTGTATAGTTCCAGTACTGATGTTTTTAAAAAAAGGGGGGGGGTTTTGGGGGAAATGTATAGTTCCATTTCGTGTCTGTTTAATTTTTAAAAATTTGGGGTTTTCCCCCCTGATGTCTTTTAAAAAGGGGGGTTTTTGGGGGAAATGTATAGTTCCAGTACTGATGTCTGTAATAGGGGGATGCTTGGGGGGGGGTTGCTTAAAAATTTTTTTTCTGTAATAGGGGGAAAAATTTGGGCAAATTTTAGCCCCCCACTGATGTCTGTAATAAGGGGATGCTTGGGCAAGTGTTGGCCAGTAATTGATGTCTGTAATAGGGGGGTGCTTGGGCAAGTGAATAGTTAATGCATGTTGCTAAGTAGACTGTAGAAACTAATATTCATAATGAAATTGTGTTGATTATGTACTAAGATAGAATGAACTAGAGTATTAATTTTGGTATAAGCTATAATAAAAAGAAAATTAAAGAAACCCCAAACTAAAATTTTTGGGGGTTTAACTAAAATAACGGGTTTTTTTTAAAATATATAGTAAAATAATATATGTAAAATTAATTTAAAGATATGTGAGGTTTTGCACTTTATGTATATAAGATGGTAAACTGTAAAAGGAATTTTTAATAAAAATATTACAATAAGTAGAAAAAAAGAACATTATAATAATTTAATACTATTTATAAACGTTAACAAATTCCCCTCCCCCCTTTTTTACTCCAAATATTAAAAACCCCAAATTTTTACTCCCCATACAAAACACCCTTTTTTTTTTCTTTGCCTGTTACATACATAAAAACACTATGCAAATATTAAACCATCAAACTTCTCCTTATTTTTTTTAAAGGACACATGCCCAAACACTAGACACAGATCCTCCTCGTTTTTCCCCCCGTGTCCATCTAACATATGAAAAAAAAAAATTTTCAAAAAAAGGAAAAAAAAATTTTGGGGAATTCATTACCTGTCATTCCCAAAAAAACCCTGCCCCCCTTAAAAACGATGCTAAAAAACCACCTTCTCACCCAAAGCAAAACCCCCTAATATCAAACATTCCCAACAAAGTAGAATAATTTTTTAAAAATGAAAAAACCTGACTAATCACTTAAATGTAAAAACCTGTTATAAAAACATACTAAGCTCCCATTTCCAAAATTTTTTCTTTAAAAATTGACCACGTAAACTGTAAATGCAATAAAAAAAAATTTTTTAAATTGTTATCTCCTCAATTATTTTATTCCCAATTAATTGATATGTTCAACTTATATTCAAACTTTATAACTTAGATACCCTTATATTAAAAATTTAAAAAAACCCCATAATTTTTTTTCCTGTAGTCAAAAATTAAGTAGACCTAAGAATGCCCGCAATGCAAAAAAAATTTTGGGGTTTTTTTGGCATGTACATTTTTTTTAAAAACTATGTATTTTGTTCAAATGAATTTTACCATGTTTCAATAAAGTATTATTATTATTATAATTATTATTATAAACTGTAACTGGGAATACTTGGCGGGGGCAGTTTTTAAAAAAAAGAAAAAAAAATGACAATGATATATAATAATATAATAATAATAATATCTTTATTTACTACAAGTACATGTACATGGATACAGGCCTAGCTGACATCAGTTAAAAAAAAACCCCCCTTGTTATGCTGAGCATTTCGGGCAGATTAGGTCAGTGTCCTAGGATGCACCCCCCCAGTAAAAAAAACCCCGGGGTTTACCCTTTTGAAAAGAACAAAGAACAAAAAAAAGAAGGAACACTGCAGCAGGCCTACTGGCCCATGCGGGGGGGGGTCCAAACCCCAACGGCTTCCCCCAAAACCCCAAAAAACCCAGCCGGGTCAGGTTACATTCTTTAAGGAAAAGGGCCCCTTTAAATCTGACCTGGGCACAACCTAGTCAGGACCAATTCCCCCCCAAAAGCACCCACTCAAAAAATTTTTCCAACCCGCCCCCCTGGTCAGGTTTTTTCCCTTTTTAAAAGGAAAATTAGTACAGGTCAGGTTACATTCATTTAAAAGGGAAGGGGGACTGCATCTGACCTAAAAAAGCCCCACACCCATCCACACCCACTCATGTATTTATCTAACCTTTTTTTTAAAAATACACAACGTCTTAGCATCTATGACGGTACTGGGGGTTTTTTTCCACTCATCCACAACTCTATTCCCAAAAACCCGTGCTTTCCTTTTTCCCTTTCCCGAATCTGAATTTTTTCCCAAATTGAAACCATTTTTTCTCCTGTCTTGGTTGGATATTTTCAGCACGCTATTTAAACCCTTTTTTTTCCCCCTTTTTCCCTTTGTACACCTCAATCATATCCCCAATTCCCACGCCCTCTAGGGGGGCAAAAATTTAGGGCCCTCAGTCTATCCTCATGGGGGAAAATTTCTGATACATGGGATCAACTTTGTTCCCCTCTGTACTTTTTCCCCGTGCATTTATATCCATTCTGTAATACGGTGCCCCCGAACTGTGCAGCATAATCTAAATGAGGCCAAACCCCAAAAATATATAGAGTTGAAGAACAACCTGAGGACTTCTGTTATTTATACTTCTTGATATGAAGCCAAGGATTCTGTTAGCTTTATTGCGAACACTTATGCACCCCCAGGCTTCAGATTCTACAAACCCCGAATTTTTCCCAAATCCTTCTCGCAATTACAAGTAATAAGATCTATTTTAAAAAGTTTTTATGTGGCGGTTTAAAGGGCCCCCCAAAATTTGAACTTTGCATTTGTTTACATTAAACTGCATCTGCCACTTCCCACCCCCAAAAAAAAATCTATTTAAAAACATCCTGGAGTGCTCTAATGCCCCCGTTTGAATAAAAGGAGGGCCCCCTTTTTGGGGTCATCAGCAAATTTATTTTTGCTACTATTTTTTCCCCCCATCTATGTCGTTTATGAAAAAATTTTAAAAAAAAAAGGGGGGCCCAAAAAATGCCCCCCGTGGAACACCGCGAGACACCCCCCCCTTTGGGGTTTCTCCCCTTTATGCAAACTTTTCCCCCTTTAAAACCCTGCCTCCCCGGGAAAAAAAATTTTTCCTCCTATTCCGTTTTAATTTTCCCCCCAGTAGCCTCTGATGTGGAACTTTATCGAAAGCCACTGAAGTCCATATAAAAAATCATATTCATTACCTTGATCTACTTCCTCAAACACCTTAGTGAAAAAAGTTAGTAAATTGTAAGACATGAACGCCCCCAAAAACCCTGTTAAAATTTTAATTAATCAATTTATGCTTTTCAAGATGGCGAATTCCCTTTTGGCAATTATTGATTCCATAAATTTACCAACTATGGAGGAAAAACTTTTTGGGCTATAGTTCGAAGCAAGGGGGCCTGTCCCCCGCCTTGTAAAAAAAGGGATTACATTTCCCCTTTTTTCCCCTTGTCTGGCACTATGCCAGTTTGTAGTTTTTTGAAAGATTTGCCAAAGGTTTGCTAATTTCCCCCTTTTTTCTTTCCCCTTTAAAAAATCTTGCAAACAGTTCACAGGGCCTGGGGATTTGTTGGGTTTTTTAAATTTTTTATTTGTCTAGGACCATGTCACAAAATTTCCCCAATCGGGGTTTGTCTTTTTATCTTCCAGTTCTACATAATTTATTATTTCTGGAATTCTGCCAGTATCTTCCTGAGTAAAAAATGAGAGGAAGTAAGTATTGAAAATTTCCCCATATCCTTATCACTGTCCCTGATCTGCCCCGAGTTACTCTTGGGGCCTATCTTGTCCCTAATCTTACTTTGCACCCCGAAAAAACCCCCTTTTTGGGGTTTGTCTTCAACCCCTTTTTGGGCCTTTTGCCTCATAATCCCTTTTTCTTTTCTTTTTCCCCTTTTTTTTTTTCTTTAATTGAAAAAATTGATTTCTTATCTGTCCACCCCCCCTTTTGATCCCCCATATATGCCTCTTTTTTGGGGCCCAAAGAGATGTTTTAATCTATTGTTCACCCCTTTAGGATCATTTTTGTTAGATCTAATTTCCCTACTTGGAACAAAAGTTTTTCTGGGGAAATATGCTCTGAAAAACGTCATAGGGGGAAAAAAACCACCAAATGACCCATAGGTCACCCCAAATTTTTTTCCCCGGAATTTCCCCCCCTGAAGTCGGCTAAGGTTTTTGGAACTGAGACTTGATTGCAGTTACCTGGGTAATTCCATGATAAAATTTTAAAAATAAGTGTTTTTGACCCTTTTCCCCCCAAATTTTAAACCCTTTTGTTTTTAAAATTTGTGATTTTTGTTAGCAAGAACCAAATCAAGCAAGTTGCTACCTCTAGTTGGTTCTGTCAAAAACCCCTTTTTAAAAAAAACCCCAACCGAAAACAAAAAATCACTAGACCAAGATTACCTGTCACATTGTTCCAATCAATGTTTTAAAAAATTTAAAAACCCCCCTTAACACAACATTTTCATATCTAGACCCCTTTTTTGAATTTCGTCACATAGCAGCTTACTGCGCTCCCTATCCAGGTTTGGGGGGGCTGTAAATCACCCCCAAAAATTTAAATTTTTTACGACCCTCGAGAAACTGTAGCCAAAAAATTCTGTGTCAGCTGTTTCTAATTTTTTTATCTTGTCTAACAAAACAATTTAAATTATCTCGACATACATCGCCCTCCACCACCCTTCCTGTTGACCCTATCAGTGGGGGAAAAATTTTTAACCCTGAATTTTGCACTGGAAGGCATTTTCTATCTTTCGGGTTTTAAACCCGGGCTCTGTTATAGCAATAATATCTATATTACCTGCACTTGCAAGTAATTTTTGCTCATCTTTATTTCTTAGACTCCTACTATTTGTATAGTAAACCTCCCCAAAGGGGGGTAGTCACTGTTTTTCCCCTACTATTTTCTTTTTTGTTGATCAATTGTTTTGCATTTAAAAACAATTTATTTTTAACCCTTTTTTTTTAAAATAACCCTGGGGTATCCTGGGGAAAAAACTCTGTTTCCAGGCCTAATACCCCCAGCCTGATTGTTTCCCCCCCCCATCCTCTATAATTTATCAGTTTAAAGTCCTAGACAAGTCTCCAATGGGCCCCCCAAAAAAAATTTAATGCAACCACTCCCCCCCCCCGAGAGATGAACCCCCCCCCCCCTTTTTTACAACACGTTTTTTATAGAAATTTTTTAGTTATCAAAAAAATGGAATTTAAAATTTTTGACCTGTCTGCCCCAACCTTTTTCCCCTTTCCCCCAAAATCCCAATTTTTTTTCCCCCCTCTGGGAAAAACCCCCCAAAAAATTTGGGAAAACCTCCTTAGACCCCGACTTATAACCTTTTTTTGTGCTCCTGTCTTTTTCCCTTCCCCAAAAAAATTACCCCCTTTAAAAAAGGGGGTTTTTTTTTTCCCCCTTTCCTTTTCCCCAAACCCCCGGGCATGCAAATACCAACCCCGGGGGCCTTTTCCCCCGTCTGTTTTTTCCCCTTTCTGGAAAAAGAGCCGGCCTTTTTAATCTACCTGGGGGGTCTCCCCAATAGAATATTCTTAAACCCCTTTTTTTTGCAGGGGGGTCAGTGGTACCTTTAACCTCACTGACCACTGAAGTACACTGTCCTGGAGAACAGAGACAACAGGTGTAAAGAAACACGCCCAATGTTTTTGCCCTGGCTGGGAATCGGGCCCTCGCCTGAGGGGAAAAAGCTTTCCCCCAGACCACCCCGACCCCAAAAAGCAAAAATAAAAAAAAAAAAATTTTTAAATAGATAAGAATTTTTAAATTTAGAAATGTAATATAAATTGTAAAAGAATATTTGAAATAAATGATATTAAAAATTATTAAGTAAAAAAAAACTATAAAAAAAAAATAAGAAATTTAAATTGAAAAAGACAAATTAAAAAAAGGAAAAAAAAGTTTGTATGTTTAAAAAAAATAAAAAATTGGAAAAAAAAGGCATTAATAAAATTTTAAAAAATGCACAACACAGTACAATACAAAAAATTTTTAAACAAGTATAGCACTAAATTAAATAAAATTAATAAAAATTTAAATTGAATAACAGTTAATTAGTAAAAAAAAAAAATGAATGTTAAAAATGTATAAAATTGGCAAAAAATAAGGCAAATAATGACAACACAGTACAATAAAAAAAAAATTTTTTTTAAAAAAAAAGCACTAAATTAAATTTGACAATTTACTGCTGTCCCGATTTTTAACTTTAAATTTAAAACTCTGGTTGTAAAATTAGCTTTTTTTTTGAAAGCTGCGTTTTGGCAATATTAGGTTAATAAAAATACAAGTAAAGATAAGGTTGGGCAATAAAGTATTTAAAAAAAAAAATTTGGGCAATAATAATAATTTTAAAATAAAATTGGGCAAAAAGCTTAAAATTTTGGGGGAATAATAGGTTAAAAAAAAAAAAAAGTATAAATATGGTTGGGCAATAAAGTCAAAATAAGGTAGGGCAAAAGGGTTAAGATAAAATTTTGGGGGGAAAGATGTGGTAAGTTAAAAATTTTTTGTTAAAGTAGAAGTAATAATAAAAAAAAAGAGGATTTGTAGTTATTAAATAAAAATTAAAACTATGAGGTAGAATGAAAAAAAAGGGAAAATTTTAAAAATTTAAAATTTTTATGAGGTAGAATGGTAATTGAAAAAAAAAGTAAAAAATTTAAAAGTAGAAAGGGAAAATTTAAAAATTTTTTAGGGAACAAAATTTATGGTAGCAGATGGTACAGATTGATTCATAACACTATTCGTAGGGGGGTATAAACTGCTTTTTTTGTTAACCCAGCCTCACCCAGGAATGTTTTTTGTTCATATTCTGTGAGATGAAAACCCCCTTCCCCGTGGGCTGTTTCCTAACTGCGATTTTACCATCCCTCCCAAAACACTGATGAATTTTTGGGCATTACTTTTAATTTTTTTTTGATGGGGTTTTTTTTTGTTTTGGGAAGGGATTCATTGAAAAATCTGATTTCATAGCTATGGATGGTTTTTTGTAGGGGTTTTTTTTTTGAAAATGGTATTGAATTTTTTAAAAACACTGTTTTTTTTTCCTGTTGGCCCCCAGTTTTTAAACTTTTGGTTCATCCCCCATGTTTAGGGGGGAAAGGGGGTTTCCCTTTTTAAAATTGTAGGGGGGCCTTATGCATGTCTTTTTTGGGGAACTGTGGGGGGGAGATGTTTGTTTTCCAAATATCACCAAAACTGTTGTTGGGGGTTATGGTTTGGAAGTTGTTGATGACACTGGTAAGTTGTAGATCCACTCGTGATCTTTCTTCATGATGCCCCTTTTTTAGTTGGGTGACGGGGGTTTTTAAATTTTTTATTTCCACGGACTGGGGGGGGACTTGTGCGCCAGCCTTCGTCGGGTGTGGACGTCTTTTTGCCCCCCTAAAGACAAATTTTTCCCCCCCCCTTTTTGGGATGGGTTTCCCCCTTTGCCCGCCGGGCACTCTCAGGAGGGGACCTGGTCATCTATTTTCCCATGGGACCCCGGGAAAGGGGGCCCCCCGGTCATCTATTTTGCCCACCAGCACTTTTTCAGGAGGGGGGCCCGGTCATCTATTTTGCCCACCGGGCACTCTGGGGGGGGACCTGTTCCCCAAAAACTTTTTTCGCCCATTTTTTCCCCCTGCAGATAATTATTTAAGGTCTTTGGGGGGGGAACCGGTTGCTG
>WNWK01032881.1:0-21572 GCA_009830355.1 Cherax destructor
AATGATAATCTAATAATAATATAAAGCAAAATATTAACGATTTAGCTATAATCGAGAATATTCGCAATATAAAATTATAGAAAATTGAAATATACATTATATACATTGAGGCCCAGTTCAAGGGGCGCAACAGTGCACAACTAGGCACTACCATCCACAGGATGGATATGAGGTGCACAACTAGGCACTACCATCCAGAGGATGGAAATGAGGTGCACAACTAGGCACTACCATCCACAGGATGGCTATAAGGTGCACAACTAGGCACTACCATCCACAGGATGGATATGAGGTGCACAACTAGGCACTACCATCCACAGGATGGTTTTGAGGTGCACAACTAGGCACTACCATCCACAGGATGGATATAAGGTGCACAACTAGGCACTACCATCCACAGGATGGATATGAGGTGCACAACTATGCACTACCATCCACAGGATGGATATAAGGTGCACAACTAGGCACTACCATCCACAGGATGGATACGAGGTGCACAACTAGGCACTACCATCCACAGGATGGATATGAGGTGCACAACTAGGCACTACCATCCACAGGATGGATATGAAGTGCACAACTAGGCACTACCATCCACAGGATGGATATGAGGTGCACAACTAGGCACTACCATCCACAGGATGGATATGAAGTGCACAACTAGGCACTACCATCCACAGGATGGATATGAAGTGCACAACTAGGCACTACCATCCACAGGATGGATACGAGGTTACCTCTACAGTCAGCAGCTTATTCCATTCTGTTGTAATTACACTGAAACAAATTTACATGCGTTTGTGTTGCATCTCTTGTCTCGGGGTTTCACTCCACCGGAACAATATCCTTGATGAGGGAATATCACCCAGGGAGAAATATCGCTAATGGAAGAACATCGCTACAAGAAGAATATATCTACGGGAGTAATATCGCCGAGGGAGTAATATCGCTGGGGAAGTAATATCGCTACTGACAGCAAATGAGAATAGGAAATCAATGTTTTAACCAGTGAATGTTGAGATCCACGTATGACGTCAGTGGTCACGTGACCGAGGGAGAGAGAGAGGGGGGGAGAGAGAGAGAGAGAGAGAGAGAGAGAGAGAGAGAGAGAGAGAGAGAGAGAAGAGAGAGAAGAGAGAAGAGAGAGAGAGAGAGAGAGAAGAGAGAGATAGAGAGAGAGAGAGAGAGAGAGAAGATAGAGAGAGAGAGAAGAGTAGAGAGAGAGAAGAGAGAAGAGAGAGAGAGAGAGAGAGAGAGAGAGAGAGAGAGAGAGAGGAAGATTCCTAGATTTCATAAATAGTGAGAAATAATGAATGATTGTAACTTAATTTGTTGAAGAGGAAGATGAGCAGGAAGAGTAGCATTAATAATAATAATAATAATAATAATAATAATAATAATAATAATAATAATAATAATAATTAATAATAATATTTCTTGGTTCCTGGAAGCAAGTCAGATGTTCACAAATATTACAGAAATTAAAGCTGTCTCACAGCCCCAGCCAGTGGGCCAAACGTGGCTTACGAAACATGCTCGAAACATCAAGAAAAGTGCTCGAAACATTGAAGAAAAGTGCTCGAAACATCAAGAAAAGTGCTCAAAACATCAAGAAAAGTGCTCGAAACATCAAGAAAAGTGCTCGAAACATCAAGAAAAGTGCTCGAAACATCAAGAAAAGTGCTCGAAACATCAAGAAAAGTGCTCGAAACGTCAAGAAAAGTGCTCGAAACGTCAAGAAAAGTGCTCGAAACGTCAAGAAAACTGCTCGAAACGTCAAGAAAAGTGCTCGAAACATCAAGAAAAGTGCTCGAAACATCGTCAAGGAAACATGCCTGATGGATCGTTAAGGAAACATGCTCGAAACATCGTTAAGGAAATATGCTCGAAACATCAAGGAATACATGTTCGAAACATCATCCATTGGATATTTTGCAACAACTATAGAAGACAAAGGTGTTTTCACCGTCAGGAGGTCCACATATTGGCCTCACAATCCCGAAGATACGGTGGCCCGTGGCCTGGTGGCTAAAGTTCTGGCTTCACACGGCGAGGGTCCGGGTTCGATTCCCAGCGATGGTAGTAACACTGGACGTGTTTCCTTACAACGGTTGTCTATGTTCACCCATCAGTAACATGTTATTACAATGAGATCCGACATGTTAAGGGATGTAAATGAACACAAGAGCAACTAAAGTGACTTTAATGTCACAACGTTTCGCTCACCAGGAGCTTTATCATACAACATTAATACAACATAATACAACTACAAAGACTACAGAATAAAGCACCCGGCTTTATCACAGGCACCAGGAGGAGAAGCAGAACCAGGAGGAGAGGCAGAACCAGGAGGAGAGGCAGAACCAGGAGGAGAGGCAGAACCAGGAGAGGCAGAACCAAGAGGAGAGGCAGAACCAGGAGGAGAGGCAGAACCAAGAGAGAGAACCAGGAGCAAACCAGAGGAGAGGCAGAACCAGGAGGAGAGGCAGAACCAGGAGAGACAGAACCAGGAGGAGAAGGCAGAACCAGGAGGAGAGGCAGAACCAGGAGGAGAGGCAGAACCAGGAGGAGAGGCAGAACCAGGAGGAGAGGCAGAACCAGGAGGAGAGGCAGAACCAGGAGAGGCAGAACCAGGAGGAGAGGCAGAACCAGGAGGAGAGGCAGAACCAGGAGAGAGGCAGAACCAGGAGGAGAGGCAGAACCAGGAGGAGAGGCAGAACCAGGAGGAGAGGCAGAACCAGGAGGAGAGGCAGAACCAGGAGGAGAGGCAGAACCAGGAGAGAGGCAGAACCAGGAGGAGGCAGAACCAGGAGAGGCAGAACCAGAGAGGAGAACCAGGAGGAAGAAACCAGGAGGAGAGCAGAACCAGGAGGAGAGGGAGAACCAGGAGGAGAGGCAGAACCAGGAGGAGAGGCAGAACCAGGAGGAGAGGCAGAACCAGGAGAGGAGAACCAGGAGAGGCAGAACCAGGAGGAGAGGCAGAACCAGGAGGAGAGGCAGAACCAGGAGGAGAGGCAGAACCAGGAGGAGAGGCAGAACCAGGAGGAGAGGCAGAACCAGGAGGAGAGGAAGAACCAGGAGGAGAGGCAGAACCAGGAGGAGAGGCAGAACCAGGAGGAGAGGCAGAACCAGGAGGAGAGGCAGAAGTCAGGAGGAGAGAGGCAGAACCAGGAGGAGAGGCAGAACCAGGAGGAGAGGCAGAACCAGGAGGAGAGGCAGAACCAGGAGGAGGCAGAACCAGGAGAGAGAACCAGGAGGAGGGCAGAACCAGGAGGAGAGGCAGAACCAGGAGGAGAGGCAGAACCAGGAGGAGAGGCAGAACCAGGAGGAGAGAATGACAGAGGAGACCAGGAGGACCAGGAGGAGAGGCAGAACCAGGAGAGGCAGAACCAGGAGGAGAGGCAGAACCAGGAGGAGAGGCAGAACCAGGAGGAGAGGCAGAACCAGGAGGAGAGGCAGAACCAGGAGGAGAGGCAGAACCTGGAGGAGAGGCAGAACCAGGAGGAGAGGCAGAACCAGGAGGAGAGGCAGAACCAGGAGGAGAGGCAGAACCAGGAGGAGAGGCATAACCAGGAGGAGAGGCAGAACCAGGAGGAGAGGCAGAACCAGGAGGAGAGGCAGAACCAGGAGGAGAGGCAGAACCAGGAGGAGAGGCAGAACCAGGAGGAGAGGCAGAATCAGGAGGAGAGGCAGAACCAGGAGGAGAGGCAGAACCAGGAGGAGAGGCAGAACCAGGAGGAGAGGCAGAACCAGGAGGAGAGGCAGAACCAGGAGGAGAGGCAGAGTCAGGAGGGGAGGCAGAACTAGGAGGAGAGGCAGAACCATGAGGAGAGGCAGAGTCAGGAGGAAAGGCAGAACCAGGAGGAGAGGCAGAATCAGGAGGAGAGGCAGAGTCAGGAGGAGAGGCAGAACCAGGAGGAGAGGCAGAACCAGGATGGAAGATCTGCACATCCAGCAGGAGATCGATGCCATAAATGCCAGAAGAGACAAATATTCGACATGCAAAAACTCTATATACCAGACAGATAAATCATCCCTCCACAACTACCGACTACATCCTTAACACATCTCCCACACAACCCGAAGAATGACCCTCCAACAGAGAGCACGACGTTTCATGCACCAGGATAATTTGCAGTGACCAATGGTGCTGAGTGACCTCCCAGAAGATATAATAATATATCTTTATTACAACAAGTACATGTACAAGGTATACACACCATAGCTGACATCAATGACATACTACTATATAGAAAGACCCTTGTTATGCTGAGCATTTCCCGCAAATTACGTCAGTTTTGTCCCAGGATGCGACCCACACCAGTCCACTAACACCCAGGTACCTATTTTACTGGTGGGTGGACATAGGAAACACGCCCAATGTTTCTACCTTCCCTGGAAATCGAACCCGGACCCTCGCAATGTGAAGTGAGAGGTATAGCCACCAGGCTACGGGGAATATAGATGAATGGGTATCGCCAGGCCCCTTCTATGTCAACATAAGGATAAAAAACCACCCCAATTTATGGAGGTAATATCTACCAGTCTACTAGTGCAGGACACCATCTACCAGTCTACTAGTGCAGGACACCATCTACCAGTCTACTAGTGCAGGACACCATCTACCAGTCTACTAGTGCAGGACACCATCTCAGTAGCAGCTGAGTCAACCAGTAGCTCCAGGACCTACATGAAGTGCCCTCCTGCCATCATTTACAGCCTATGCCCTGCAATCAGAAAAAAAGGCAATTGCAAAAAAGTATACACCTACCATGGAAATAAATGGTATAAAATACCGACACAATGGAAAAATAAACACATAAGCACTATAATGTGATCCTTTATTGACAACGTTTCGCCCACGCAGTGGGCTTTATCGAGTCACAGACAGATCTACCTGGAAAATGAGCAACATGGAGATATATATAGGGTACAGTCAGGTGGAGAATGCTGGGTCAGGTGGAGAAAGCTGCATGTGAGTCTTAAAAGTAGTGTGATAGTTAAAAACATAGTGTGACTTAAAGGACCTGCAGTGTACCATTCTTGAGTTCTAGGTGGGATAGCGTTGAAGAAGTTTCTTGGCAATAGGTTCAGCTATGTTGTAGAAGCCGTTGTTCTTGTTGAAGTTGTTGGATATACAGATAAGTGATGATTCCAGGATTCTTCGGTATTGCGTGTTGTCTTCTCTGGCGATGAGTCTTGCGTTTCTGTAGTTGATTAAATGGTTGTGTAAATTTCGGTGTTGAACACAGGCATTTCTTGAGTCGTCAGATCTGCCTGCGTACTGGTGTTCTGAAATGCGTGTTTGTAGGTCTCTGGATGTTTCGCCAACGTATAATTTGCTACAGCCATTACAAGGGATTGTGTATACCCCTGGCGTGGATTGAAGTTTTTCCTGTCTGTTACTGGTAATGTCCTTGATGGTGGTGGAAGTGGAGGTGGATACTCGGAATGAGGTCTTAGAAAAAATGTTGAAACGTGTTTGGAAATGGACTGACGATTACAGGAACAAAATGCTTAATCTACTTAATGACCCAGACACCTACAAACCTCTCACAACTAGTCAAGTGGACAACCTCACCAAAACATTTCTTCACAAGACTCGCCTCATTCTGAGGGAATCAGAACTAGGAAAGAAACTTCTACACACCATTCCCAGCAACCCCAGACCTGCCAGAATGTACGGTCTGCCAAAAACTCACAAACCATGTATCCCATTGAGGCCCATATCCTCGGGAATAGGCAGTGCTCCCCACCAAATCTCAGGAATTCTCGCTAAACACCTCTCCAAACTTTTGGGCACCATCAGTCCAGCACATCTCAAACACTCTGGTGACCTTCTCAATCGCATTCGCAACATCAACATCAGAAACAAGAAACTCTCCAGCCTTGATGTAACATCTCTATTCACCAAGTACCTACTACACAAGCTATCGATCTCTTGCGCAGGAAAATTGACGACTCGCTTGATCTTCCTCTTCCAGCCAGCGATTTCATCGACCTTGTTGAACTATGTGTGGGCTTTACATGTTTCTCTTTCGAAAACCAACTCTTTCAGCAAACTTTTGGACTACCCATGGGATCGCCACTTAGTGCCGTCCTTGCGAACCTATATATGGAAAAGCCGAGCGATTTTCCACTATTATTTCCTCTTCGGTCACCTGGCTTCGTTATGTTGACGACATTCTCATCATAACTCCCAGACGCTTCAACGTTCAAGCTCTCCAACACGAACTCAACCAGGTTGAGCCATCAATCCAGTTTACACTAGAAGAAGAAGTCGACAACACTCTTCCTTTCCTTGATGTTCTTCTCTGCAAAGCTGACCATGAACTTCGTTTCAAAGTCTATCGAAAACCTACCAATCAACACGATCTTCTCCACTTCTACTCTCACCACGACACCAAAATTAAACGTGGTGTAATTATAGGCTTTTTCCTGCGCGCACTCAGAATCTGCAGCAGTGAGTTCCTTGAAGAAGAATGCTCCCTCATTGAACAAGTTTTTTCCAAACTTCACTATCCTCGTCACTTCATTAGAGACTGCAGACGACGGGCATTAAACATCTTCAACACACCCAGAGAAGACACTGCTGAGAAGAGATACATAGTCCTTCCCACCAACTCCATTTCCAAACAAGTTTCCAACATTTTTCTAAGACCTCATTCCGAGTATCCACCTCCACATCCACCACCATTAAGGACATTACCAGTAACAGACAGGAAAAGCTTCAATCCACGGCAGGGTATACACAATCCCTTGTAATGGCTGCAGCAAATTATACGTTGGCGAAACATCCAGAGACCTACAAACACGCATTTCAGAACACCAGTACGCAGGCAGATCTGACGACTCAAGAAATGCCTGTGTTCAACACCGAAATTTACACAACCATTTAATCAACTACAGAAACGCAAGACTCATCGCCAGAGAAGACAACACGCAATACCGAAGAATCCTAGAATCATCATTCATCTGTATATCCAACAACTTCAACCAGAACAACGGCTTCTACAACATAGCTGAACCTATTGCCAAGAAACTTCTTCAACGCTATCCCACCTAGAACTCAAGAATGGTACACTGCAGGTCCTTTAAGTCACACTATGTTTTTAACTATCACACTACTTTTAAGACTCATATGCAGCTTTCTCCACCTGACCCAGCATTCTCCACCTGACTGTACCCTATATATATCTCCATGTTGCTCATTTTCCAGGTAGATCTGTCTGTGACTCGATAAAGCCCACTGCGTGGGCGAAACGTTGTCAATAAAGGATCACATTATACTGCTTATGTGTTTATTTTTCCATACCCCTACCACCTCAACTTCATGTAGTTATAATCTGATATAACTGTGAGGCTGATGGGTAGAGTGTTATACCCCATTATATGAAATTGACGATTTCATGAATAACACTACGCACACACACTTGTATTAAATTTCACCCTTCCCCTACCATCCCTTTTTTCCTTTTCCATCCTTACCCATCCTTCTTCTTTCTTCCTTCTTCCTTCTTCCTTCTTCCTTCTTCCTGCCCCATCTTACCGAAGCTGTGGTCATAATTCGATTTGATTAAACGAAATGACGTTTTTATTGAGGCAAACGCAAGAAAATGATGTCCTGATTGATTGATGTTCTGATAGTGGTAATTGTTGTAGTTGTTGTGGTGGTGGTAGTTGTTGTGGTGGTGGTAGTTGTTGTAGTTGTTGGGGTGGTGGTAATTGTTGTAGTTGTTGGAGTGGTGGTAATTGTTGTAGTTGTTGGAGTGGTGGTAATTGTTGTAGTTGTTGTAGTGGTGGTAATTGTTGTAGTTGTTGGAGTGGTGGTAATTGTTGTAGTTGTTGGGGTGGTGGTAATTGTTGTAGTTGTTGGGTGGTGGTAATTGTTGTAGTTGTTGGGGTGGTGGTAATTGTTGTAGTTGTTGGGGTGGTGGTAATTGTTGTAGTTGTTGGGATGGTGGTAATTGTTGTAGTTGTTGGGGTGGTGATAATTGTTGTAGTTGTTGGAGTGGTGGTAATTGTTGTAGTTGTTGGTGTGGTGGTAATTGTTGTAGTTGTTAGTGTGGTGGTAATTGTTTTAGTTGTTGGGGTGGTGGTAATTGTTGTAGTTGTTGGGGTGGTGGTAATTGTTGTAGTTGTTGGGGTGGTGGTAATTGTTGTAGTTGTTGGGGTGGTGGTAATTGTTGTAGTTGTTGGGGTGGTGATAATTGTTGTAGTTGTTGGGGTGGTGGTAATTGTTGTAGTTGTTGGGGTGGTGGTAATTGTTGTAGTTGTTGGGGTGGTGATAATTGTTGTAGTTGTTGGGGTGGTGGTAATTGTTGTAGTTGTTGGGGTGGTGGTAATTGTTGTAGTTGTTGGGGTGGATAAGGCAAAGAAAGACTTAAAAAGGATAAGAGAGAGAGAAGATGAAGAGAGAGAGAGAGAGAGAGAGAGGAGAGAGAGAGAGAGAGAGAGAGAGAGAGAGAGAGAGAGAGAGAGAGAGAGAGAGAGAGAGAGAGAGAGAGAGAGAGAGAGAGAGAGAGAGATGGTGGTTACAACACCAAGCTTCTTAATTAGCAAAGAGATAGTTTTAATTGCAAGACAATGACGCTAATTAATCTCTCTCTCTCTCTCTCTCTCTCTCTCTCTCTCTCTCTCTCTAGGAAAAAGAGACACACAAAAAACGATAAAGGGAAAGCAAATAGCGAATTCGGAAGAGTAAGTAGAGAGGGAGGGAGAGGGAGTCAGGTAACAAGGGGGGGCGTAACTCCCTAATTAACCTGCTTACCGTAATTATGCTAATGAGGAGAACCATTGTTCTCACCTGCAGTTTGTTGATGACCCATTGATGATGTAACCTCACATAATGATGATGTAACCTCACATATTGATGATGTAACCTCACATAATGATGATGTAACCTCACATATTGATGATGTAACATCACATAATGATGATGTAACCTCACATATTGATGATGTAACATCACATATTGATGATATAACATCACATATTGATGAGTAACATCACATATTGATGATGTAACATCACATATTGATGATGTAACATCACATATTGATGTAACATCACATATTGATGAGTAACATCACATATTGATGATGTAACATCACATATTGATGATGTAACATCACATATTGATGATGTAACATCACATATTGATGAGTAACATCACATATTGATGATGTAACATCACATATTGATGAGTAACATCACATATTGATGATGTAACCTCACATATTGATGATGTAACCTCACATATTGATGATGTAACATCACATATTGATGATGTAACCTCACATATTGATGATGTAACATCACATATTGATTATGTAACTTCACATAATGATGATGTAACATCACATATTGATGATGTAACATCACATATTGATGATGTAACATCACATATTGATGAGTAACATCACATATTGATGATGTAACATCACATATTGATGATGTAACATCACATATTGATGAGTAACATCACATATTGATGATGTAACTTCACATAATGATGATGTAACATCACATATTGATGATGTAACATCACATATTGATGATGTAACATCACATATTGATGAGTAACATCACATATTGATGATGTAACATCACATATTGATGATGTAACATCACATATTGATGAGTAACATCACATATTGATGATATAACATCACATATTGATGAGTAACATCACATATTGATGATGTAACATCACATATTGATGATGTAACCTCACATATTGATGATGTAACATCACATATTGATGATGTAACATCACATATTGATGATGTAACATCACATATTGATGATGTAACATCACATATTGATGATGTAACATCACATATTGATGATGTAACCTCACATATTGATGATGTAACATCACATATTGATGATGTAACTTCACATAATGATGATGTAACATCACATAATGATGAGTAACATCGCATGTTGATGATGTAACCTCACATATTGATGTAACGTCACATATTGATGATGTAACCTCACATACTGATGATGTAACTTTACATATTGATGATGTAACCTCACATATTGATGTTGTAAAGTCACATATTGATGAGTAATGTCACATTTTAATGAGTAACGTCACATATTGATGTTGTAACCTCACTTAATGATATTATAACGTCACTTATTGATGTAACGTCACATATTGATTTGTAAGGTCACATATTGATGTTTCACAGTCACATATTGATGTTCCACATTCACATATTGATGTTTTAACGTCACATATTGATGTTGTAACGTCACATACTGATGTTGTAACGTCACATTTGTCTTACAACATCACATAATGACGTTGTAGCGTCACATAGTGATGTAAAGTCACATAGTGATGTGGTGAAGGCTCGATCCTCCGACCCATAACCACCACACAATCAGCTTCAACGCTTCCCCTCAGTGAGGGAAATTTTAAGTCAAAATATGGCAGCCACTACCGTCAGAGGCTGTCAGCCCATCAGGTCTGTGTTCTGGCCTTCTGACTGGCCCATTTGCTGCCATTATCGGAAATTTGGGTAGGCCCTTTGGCCAGGCCTACCCGGGCAGGTCTCTGAAGACTATTAGATTTGAAGGCTATCAGGTTTGTCCCTAGCTTTTATAGGTGATTAGGGACTTCGTGTGGGACATTTGGGAGCTCTGTATAGTGTTTGGGGCCTTTGTTGAGTGTTTCGGACCTTTGTAGAGTGCTTGGGACCTTTGTAGTGTTTGGGATCTTTGTAGAGTGCTTGGGACCTTTGTAGAGTGCTTAGGACCTTTGTAGAGTGTTTGGGACCTTTGTAGATTGTTTGAAATCTTTGTAGAATGCTTGGGAGTTTTGTAGAGTGCTTGGGACCTTTGTAGAGTGCTTGGGACCTTTGTAGAGTGCTTGGGTGTCTTTGTAGAGTGCTTGGGATCTTTGAAAAGTGCTTGGGACATTTGCAGAGTGTTTGGGACCTTTGTAGAGTGTTTGGAACTTTGTAGAGTGCTTGGGACCTTTGTAGTGTTTGGGAACTTTGTAGAGTGCTTAGGACCTTTGTAGAGTGTTTGGGACCTTTGTAGAGTGTTTGAAATCTTTGTAGAATGCTTGGGACTTTTGTAGAGTGCTTGGGACCTTTGTAGAGTGCTTGGGGGCCTTTGTAGAGTGCTTGGGTCCTTTGTAGAGTGCTTGGGACCTTTGTAGAGTGTTTGGAACTTTGTAGAGTGTTTGGAACTTTGTAGAGTGCTTGGGACCTTTGTAGAGTTCTTGGGATCTTTGTAGAGTGTTTGGGACCTTGTTTGAGTGCTTGGGACCTTTGTAGAGTGTTTGGAACTTTGTAGAGTGTTTGGAACTTTGTAGAGTGCTTGGGACCTTTGTAGAGTGTTTGGATCTTTGTAGAGTGTTTGGGACATTGTTTAGTGTTTGGGACCTTTGTAGAGTGTTTGGGAACCTTTGTAGAGTGTTTGGGAACTTTGTAAGTGCTTGGGACTTTGTAGAGTGTTTGGGAACTTTGTAGAGTGTTTGGAACTTTTGTATAGGTGTTTGGGACCTTTGTATAGTGTTGGGACCTTTGTAGAGGTTTGGAACTTTGTAAGTGCTTGGATTTTGTAGAGTTTTGGAGCTTTTAGAGCTTTTGAGAACTTTAATGTTCTGGAATGTCTTTGTAATTTGGGATTAATGGAGCTTATATTTGTGAGCTTTTGATGTTGAGTTGAGCTTTGGAGCTCTTGGAAAGCATTTGGAACCTTAGTGACATCTTGGGATCATAGATGTGACTTTAATTGGAATCTTGAAGACATTTGGAACTCTTTACATCTGATCAAATGAACCTCTGAACTCTCTCAGCTCTCTCTCTCTCTCTCTCTCTCTCCTCTCTCTCTCTCTCTCTCTCACTCTCTCACTCTCTCCTCTCCTCACTCTCTCACTCTCTCCTTCACTCACTCTCACTCTCTCATTCACTCTCTCACTCACTCTCACTCTCTCACTCTCCTCTACTCTCTCTCTCACTCTCACTCTCTCACTCTCACTCTCCTCTCTCTCTCCTCTCCTCACTCTCCTCCACTCACTCTCTCTCTCTCTCTCTCTCCTCTCTCTCTCTCTCTCTCTCTCTCTCTCTCTCTCTCTCTCAACATTTGTTATCTCTGTGTCGTCGTATTGATTCTCTTCACTTGCAAAGCAAAAAATTGAATTTATCCTCAAGAAAGTTGAAAGTGGGAAATCAGCAACTTGCTGACAGTCAGGCATTGACTGTGAGTCGTCAGCACCTTCCTCTGCTACCACTGTCATTACTGTATCACCACTGGCATTGCTGTATCACCACTGTCATTGCTGTATCACCACTGTATCACCACTATAATCACTATATCACCACTGGCACCACTGTAGCACCACTATTATGGCTGTATCACCACTGTTATGGTTGTATCACCAATGTCATCACTATACCATCACTGTCACCACTGTATCACCACTATCGTGGCTGTATCACCACTGTATCACCACTGTTATGGCTGTATCACTACTGTATCGCTACTGTCATCACTATACCACCACTGTCATCACTGTATCACCACAATCATGGCTGTATCACCACAATCATGGCTGTATCACCACTGTATCACTTCTGTATCACTACTGTCATCACTATATAACCACTGTATCACTATTGTATCACCACTGGCATCACTATATAACCACTGTATCACTATTGTATCACCTACTGTCATCACTATATAACCACTGTATCACAACTGTATCACTACTGTCATCACATGCACTTCTGTTACCACTTAGAAAACCAGACACCAACCATGCATTACCACTTAAAAAAATCCCGGACAGTCTCCCAATCTTACAGTAGCACTTTCCTTAAGAGGAACAAATCCGGTCCTACTAGGCGATAGGTAAATTGAACCGGATTTTAGATAAATAATTCATGGCTTTACTAAAAGAAAATTGACCAATTTTTAAGTGAAATTTAACAACTTTGTCAGTTCTGTCATCCCTGACAGCTCTGTCATCTCTGTCAACTCTGACACCTCTGTCAAATATGTCAGCTCTATCAGCTGTCAAATCTGTCAGCTTTATCAGCTCTGACAGCTCTGTCAGCTCTGATAGCTCTCTCAACTCTGTCAGCTTTATCAGCTCTGTCATGTCAATCCAACACTGTCAACCAGGAAATAATTGTGAATACAAATAATAATAATAATAATAATAATAATAATAATAATAATAATAATAATAATAATAATAATAATAATAATAATAATAATAATAATAATAATAGTGATAATGACACTCACACACACACAGGGTTAGGAGGGATATGATAACGACATATAAAATACTGCGAGGAATAGACAAGGTGGACAGAGACAGAATGTTCCAGAGATGGGACACAGCAACAAGGGGACACAGTTGGAAGTTGAAGACTCAGATGAATCACAGGGATGTTAGGAAGTATTTCTTCAGTCACAGAGTGGTCGGGAAGTGGAATAGTATGGGAAGTGATGTAGTGGAGGCAGGTACCATACATAGCTTTAAGACGAGGTATGATAAAGCTCATGGAACAGGAAGAGAGAGGACATAGTAGCAATCAGTGAAGAGGCCAGAAGCTGTGACTCGATCCCTGAAACCACAAATAGGTGAGTACACACACACACACACACACATCGAAGCCTGTCAAATCTTCATGTTTTTTTCCCCTTATTCCTTCTTTTCCTCGCCTCATTTTCCTGTCTTCTCCTCCTGTTCCTCTTCTCCCCTTCGTCCCTTCCTCTTCCCCCTGATTCATTACCTACCCCAAACCCCTTCCCTTAGTGACGTCACATTTCCCTCTGTCCTTCCTCCCTCTTTCATCCAAGGAGACTCTCTTTAACCCTCCCTCTCCCCACCTCCTCTCAGTTCCATTTACCAGTAAACGCCAGGTGTGGGCGTGGCTGGAGGTGTGGGCGTGGCTGGAGGTGTGGGCGTGGCTGGAGGTGTTGGCGTGGCTGGAGGCGTGGGCGTGGCTGGAGGCGTGGGCGTGACGATGGGTGTGAGGCTGAACTCACCTAATTGTTGTTGCAGGGGTCGATTCACAGCTCCTGGCCTCGTCTCTTCACTGGTCCACTCTCTTCCTACTCCATGAGCTCTATCATACCTCTTCTTAAAGCTATGTATGGATCCTGCCTCCACTTCACCACTTGCCGGACTATTCCACTTCCTGACAACTCCATGACTGAATACTTCCAAACATCCCTGTGACTCATCTGAGTTTTCAACTTCCAGTTGTGTCCCCTTGTTGTTTGTCCCTTGTGTGTCACTTGTTGTGTCACTTGTTGCTGTGTCCCCTTGTTGCTGAGTCTCCTTGTTGCTGTGTCCTCTTGTTGTGTGTCCTTGTTGTTGTGTCCCCTTGTTGCTGTGTCTCCTTGTTGCCGTGTCCCTTGTTGCTGTGTCCCTTGTTGTGCGTTGTGCTCCTTGTTGCTGTGTCCCTTGTTGCTGTGTCCCCTTGTTGCTGTGTCCACTTGTTGCTGTGTCCCCTTTTGCTGTGTCCCTTGTTGCTGTGTCCCCTTGTTGCTGTGTCCCCTTGTTATGTCCCCATGTTGTTGTACCCCTTATTGTTGTCTCCCGTGTTTCGGTGTCCCTTGTTGGTGTGTCACACCTCGGAAGCATTCTGTTTCTGTCTACCCTGTCAATTCCTCTCAGTATTTTATATGTCGTTATCATGTCCCCACTATCCCTCCTGTCCTGCAGTCTCTTCAGGGCTTTTCTCCTTAACCATGCATATTTCTGATTCTTTAGCTCAACTCCCTGTTTTCCTGGGTCCTTTGCCTTCTATACTTTTTCCATACTTTAGCACTCTTGACTTTGACCTCTGCACATCTGGTACACCATGGACTCACTCCACACCTGGTAAACCACGGACTCACTCCACACCACCTGGAACACCATGGACCCACTACACATGTCCTGGAACACCGTGGACCCACTCCACACATCCTGAAACACCATGGACCCACTCCACACCACCTGGAACACCATGGACCCACTACACATGTCCTGGAACACCATGGACCCACTCCACACCACCTGGAACACCATGGACCCACTACACATGTCCTGGAACACCATGGATTCACTCCTCACCACCTGGAACACCATGGACCCACTACACATGTACACATGTCCTGGAACACCATGGACCCACTCAACACATCCTGAAACACTATGGACCCACTCCACACTTCCTGGAACACCATGGACCCACTACACACTTCCTGGAACACCATGGGCCTACTTCACACCTCCTAGAACACCATGGACCCACTCCACAATCCCTGGAACACCATGGACGCACTACACACCTCTTGGAAAACCATGGACCCACTCCACACCTCCTGGAACACCATGGACCCACTCTACACTTCCTGGAACATCATGGACCTACTCCTTACCTTCTGGAACACCATGGACCCACTACACACTTCCTGGAACACCACGGGCCCACTCCACACCTCCTGGAACACCATGGACGCACTCCACACCTCCTGGAACACCACGGACCCTCTCCACACCTCCTGGAACACCACGGACCCACTACACACCTCCTTCTGGAACATCATGGACCCACTCTACACTTCCTGGAACATCATGGACCCACTTCACACCTCCTGGAACACCATGGACTCACTCCACACCTCCTGGAACACCATGGGCCCACTCCACACCTTCTGGAACACCATGGGTCCACTCCACACTTCCTGGAACACCATTGGCCCACTACACACCTCCTGGAACACCATGGGCCCCTCCACACCTCCTGGAACACCATTGGCCCACTACACACCTTCTGGAACACCATGGGCCCACTACACACCTCCTGGAACACCATGGGCCCACTACACACTCCTGGAACACCATGGGCCACTACACACCTCCTGGAACACCATGGGCCCCACACCTCCTGGAACACCATGAGCCCACTTCTCATCTCCTGGAACACCATGGGCCCACTCCACACCTCCTGGAACACCATGGGCCCACTACACACTTCCTGAAACACCATGGACCCACTACACACCTCCTGGAACACTATGGGCCCATTACACACTCATGGAACACCACGGACCCATTCCACACCTCCTGGAACATCATGGCCCACTCCACACCTCCTGGACACCATGGGACACTCACACCTCCTGGAACCCATGGTCCACTACCTCCTGGAATACCATGAGCCACTCACACCTCCTGGAACACCATGGGTCCACTACACACCTCCTGGAACACCATGGGTCACTACACACTCCTGGAATACCATGAGCCCACTACACACCTCCTGGAACACCATGGGTCCACTACACACCTCCTGGAACACCATGGGTCACTCACCTCTGACACATGGCCACACACCTCCTGGAACACCATTCCCTACCACCTCTGGATCACGAACCCATTCCACACCTACCACACCAACCTTCTACCACATTTACCCACTAACCCACCACCCCACTAACCCACCAACCCACTAACCCACCACCCACTAACCCACCACCCCCTAACCCACCACCCCACAACCCACCAACCCACTAACCCACCAACCCACTAACCCAAAACCCACTAACCCACCACCCCACTAACCTACCACCCCACTAACCCACCACCTTACTAACCCACCAACCCACCACCCCACTAACCTACCACTCCACTAACCCACCACCTACTAACCCACCAACCCACTAACCCACCACCCACTAACCAACTGGATTCCCATTCCAACATTCACGTCACTATTAGTAAATATGCTGGCAAAATCTGATATATTTAGGATCACGAACGCAACATTCCAATCCGACCTAAATCCCACCCGACTTCGAAATAAATCCCACCGACTTCGACCTGAATACCACCCGACTCCGATCAAAATCCGACCCGACTTCAATCTAAGTCCGACCCTACTACGACCTAAATTCGACCCGACTTCGACCTAAATCCGACCTGACCTTGATCTAAATACCAGACCGACAATCGACGACCTTAATCCAGGACCGATTGACGTGGCTAAAATCCAGGTTATCCATCAAGAGGAACACTGCATATACACTATGCATACAATGTATATACCTCAGTGTATTCAGTGTATATACACTGCTGCCTGGATAATGGGGTTTCAAGTCTATCTACTACACGAGGGTCATTATCGCTGCTTGATTATTAGAGTTTAATTAATGTGTGTGTGTGTGTGTGTGTGTGTGTGTGTGTGTACTCACCTAATTGTACTCACCTAATTGTGGTTGCAGGGGTCGAGACTCAGCTCCTGGCCCCGCCTCTTCGCTGTCTGCTACTGGGTCTCTGCTCTCCCTGCTCCATGAGCTTTATCATACCTTGTCTTAAAACTATGTATGGTTCCTGCCTCCACTATATCTTTCTCTAGACTATTCCACTTCCTGACTACTCTGTGGCTGAAGAAATGCTTCCTAACATCCCTTTGACTCATCTGAGTCTTCAGCTTCCAGTTGTGTCCCCTTGTTTCTGTGTTCCCTCTCTGGAACAACCTGTCACTATCTACCTTGTCAATTCCCCGCAGTATTTTGTATGTCGTTATCATGGCTCCTCTGACCCTTCTTTCCTCCAGTGTTGTTAGTCCTATTTCCCTCAATCTTTCTTCATAGGACAGACCCTGAGTTGTGGAACTAACCTTGTCGCAAACCTTTGCACTTTCTCTAGTTTCTTTACGTGCTTGACCAGGTGTGGGTTCCAGACTGGTGTTGTGTGTGTGTGTGTGTGTGTGTGTGTGTGTGTGTGTGTGTGTGTTGTGTAAATCCTGCTGTTTTTTCTGGTCTAGTAAATTAACCTCTCTTGTGTTTGACAATTTATGTTTAATTAAGTTAGTGGAGACGTGTTTGTTTTTAAAACAGGTGTTTTATTGGCGTGTGGTGTGTGTGTGGAACACACACACACATACACACACACACACACATACACACACACACACACACACACACACACACACACAAACACACACAAAGACACACACACACACAGGCGGGGGCCAGGAGCTGAGTCTCGACCCTGCAACAACAATTAGGTGAGTACACACACACACACACACACACACACACACAAGCCTCGGTGGCCTTGTGGCCGGTTCAATTCCCGGAGGGGCGGAAACATTTCGAAGTGTTTCCTACACACACACACACACACACACACAATACACACATATATACAACAGGCCTAGTGTCTAACCGCATGTGCCTAGGACAAAATGGTAACTAAACACACACACACATAAGCACTCAATGTTAGAATTCGGTGCTAGTGGGTTAATAACACAGTGCTAGTAGCACTAATAATACAGTGCTAGTAGCACTAATAACACAGTGTTTGTGGCACTAATAACACAGTGCTAGTACCACTAATAACACAGTGCTAGTACCACTAGTAACACAGTGCTAGTACCACTAATAACACAGTGCTAGTACCACTAATAACACAGTGCTAGTAGCACTAATACACGTGTTTGTAGGACTAATAACACAGTGCTAGTACCATAATAACACAGTGCTAGTACCACTAGTAACACAGTGCTAGTCCACTAAAAAACACAGTGCTGTACCACTAATAACACAGTGCTAGTAGCACTAATACACGTCTAGTACCACTAATAACACAGTGCTTGTAGCACTAATAACACAGTGCTAGTAGCACTAATAACACGTGCTAGCCACTAATAACACAGTGCTAGTAGCACTAATAACTCAGTGCTAGTGCACTAATAACACAGTGTTTGTGCACTAATAACACAGTGTTTGTAGCACTAATAACACAGTGCTAGTGCACTAATAACACAGTGCTAGTCCATAGTAACACAGTGCTAGTCCACTAATAACACAGTGCTAGTCCACCTAATAACAAGTCTATGGGACTAATAACACAGCTGTCCACTAATACGTTTCTAGTCACTAATAAAAACAGTCTAGTACCACTAATCGTGCTAGTCCACTAATAACACGGGGCTAGTACCACTAATAACACGGGGCTGTGCACTAATAAACGTCTGTGCCACTAATAACACAGTGCTAGTGCACTAATAAAACGGGGCTAGTGGGACTAATAACACAGTGTAGTGGGACTGATAACACAGTGCTAGTGGGACTAATAACCGATTAGTAGCACTAATAACACAGTGCTTGTGGGACTAATAACCAGTGCTAGTAGCACTAATAACACAGTGCTAGTACCACTAATAACACGTGCTAGTAGCACTAATCCCCGTGCTAGTAGCACTAATAACACAGTGTTTGTATCCTAATACCACAGTGTTTGTGCACTAATAACACAGTGCTAGTAGGGTCTAATAACACGGGGCTAGTACCACTAGTAACACAGTGCTAGTAAACTAATAACACAGTGCTAGTAACCCCTAATAACAAGTGCTAGTAGCACTAATAACACAGTGTAGTACCACTAACCAGTGCTAAAAACTAATAACACAGTACTAGTACCACTAATAACCGTGCTAGTACCACTAATAACACAGTGCTAATTCCACTAATAACACAGTGCTTTTTAAAACACTAATAACACAGTGCTATACCACTAATACCAGGCTAGTACTAATAACCCGTGCTAGTAGACTAATAACACAGTGCTATGGGACTTATAACACAGTTAGTGGGACTTAACACAGTTAGTAAACTAATAACAAGTGCATTACCTAATAAAAAACGTTATTAATACTAACCGGTGTAGTACCTAATAACAGTGCTAGTACCACTAATCACAGTGCTGTCCATTAATAACACGGTGCTGTACTAATAACACAGTGCTGTGGACTAATACACGTGCTGTATCACTAATACACAGTTAGTGCACAACACAGTGCTTATGCCTAATAACCGTGCTAGTCCCAAACACGGGCTGTACCACTACTCAAAGGGGCTGTAGCACTAATAACACAGTGCTAGTACCACTAATAACACAGGCAGTCCCCTAATAACACAGTGCTAGTACCACTAATAACCAAAAGCACTAATAACCGTGTGTAAAAATAATAACCTGTATAGCACTAATAACCAGTTTCCCTAATAACACGTGCTGTAAAAAAATAACACGTGCTATCCTAAAACAGGGAGTCCTAATAACACGTGCTATCCTAATAACACGTGCTAGTAACCAAAAAACCCGTTAGTCCTAATAAATCAAAACAAATGTATAATAACCGTCTATACCACAAAAACAAGTCAAACACTAAAAAAAACTATACCACTAATAAACCCCGGGTTTCCTAAAAGGGGCTAGTCCTTTAAAAACAGTGTATCCTAATAACCGTGCTGTGAAATCCCCGTGCTATCCTAATCCGTGTAGTGCACTAATAACCGTTAAAATAAAACAAGTGCCACTTTAAAACATCTAGTAGCCTTAACCAGTGCTATACCATAACCCCCTGTTTGCCAACCAACACAGTGCTGGGCACTAATAACCAGTGCTAGTCTAATAACACGTGCTGTAAAACAAATAACACAGTGCTAGTAAATAATAAAAAGTTATACACTAATAAACGTCTTAAAAAACATAATAACACGTTAAAAATTCCCCAAAACCAGTTGTAACTAAAACCGTGCTGTGATAATAAAACGTGCTTCAATAATAAAAAAAGTGTAGTGCACTAATTGTGCTAGTGCCAAAAAAAAAAAAATGCTAGTGCACTAATAACCATTAGTGCACTAATAAAAAAAGTTTAACTAATAAAAAGTCTAGTACCCCCAATAACCATTATCCACTAATCACGTGCTAGTGCACTAATAACCGTGCTAACCATAATAACCAGTCTGTACCTAAAAAACCCGTGCTAGTCCTAATAACACGTGCTAGTCCTAATCAAGTGCTAGGGAAAATAATAACACGTTATTCACTAATAAAAAGGCTGGACTAATCACGTGCAGTCCACTAAAAAACGTGCTGTGCCAATCACGTGCTATCCACAATCCGTGCTAGTGCACTAACCAGTGTAGTGCACTAATAAAAAGTGCTGTCCACTAATCAAAAAAGGGGGGGGGCACTAATAACACGTCTAGTCCCTAATAAACGTGCTAGTGCACTAATCCGTCATAACTAATAAAGTTATAACTAATAACACAGTGCTAGTACCTAATAACACAGTGTAGTCCACTAATAACAGGGGGCCACTAATACCACGTGCTAGTCCCTAATTTTTGCTTTAATTTAAAACCGTGCTAGTGCACTAATCGTCTGTGCACTAATAAACGGGTATCCCAAAAAACAGTCTTCCCCAAAACCATCTGTAATAATAAACATTAGTAAAAAAAAACCGTGCTAGTGCATAATAACACAGTCTAGTAGCCTTAAACGTAAGACGGTGATTACACTGGTGACGTCATCAGTGGAAGAAAGTTGGGGGCTATAATTTTTTGACGCGCAGGCGGCCGCCCCACCTTCCAACACTCCCGCAACGACAATAAAAAAACCATCAAACAATAAAAAAACACCGTTACAATAACAAGAAAAACCCTTACAATAACAACGACACACCGTTCAATAACAACACACACCTTACAATAAACCAAAACCTTTCAATAAAAAACAAAAA